>JAIFGZ020000810.1:0-78575 GCA_019925245.2 Oryza australiensis | reverse complement strand
GGGTTCAATCCAGGTTTTTGAGGCACCCTGGGATGACACCTCCCGCACTTATTGTCAAAATTAAGCTTATTAAAATTTAACATTTTGATATAATTTGGTGTATTATCAAAATTTTGTAGATTGACGTGTTTGGTAATTTGTAGCGTCGTCAAATCCTGATAGTATTTTTACAAGAGACAACTTACTAAAATACCAAATTATGAAAGAAAGGTATTGGCATCAATTAATATGTTACTTATTACTCTACCAACTAACATCAAAATTTGGTAGCGTTAAAAACTGGTCCTACCAAACTGAACATATCCTATGAACCTTTCATTCTACAAATTATAAAATAATAAATTTTAAAAGTGAATTGTATCTTAGGGCAATTATTATTATCAAAATTTTACTTTGAACTAGGAAATAGCCAATATTTTTACTTTGTACTAGCAAAATATTGTCTTTGTTGCAATTTAGGCAACCAATGTCTCAATCTCTCCACCAGCTGTGAATTCTCCGCTCCCAATTCGTCACCACCACCGCCAATCCCTACCATGCTCCTCGCTTGTGGTCTAGATGCAATGACTGCTTGGGGAGGAAGGAAGCGAGGGACGATGCTTTGAGCTCATTGCTGCTCTGCTCATCCTTGCACAGGGGATGGAATGCCAAGTCGGTGTCCCCTAGTGATAGGAAGAAGAGATAGCTCGAGCTCGCGCTTCATGGTGAAGGAACTCAAAACTCCCACGAGCCTCCCATGGCTTTCTACTTGAGCTCCCATAAGCCTCCCATGGCTTCCTGTAAGATGGAATACACTCAATGCAATAATATATTGACAGAGAGTGCAAGTACATACATAGGAGCGATCCTTCTTATCTCTAATCGACTTATAGATAAAATCGGGAGATTAGGGAGAGACCGAACCACGTACATGTGGGAAACAATATCAAACTCTAGCACCCCTCCCCCTGGTAGTCTGAACAGTAGAAGGACAAACGTGAAGACTAGAGCAAAACTCAGTAAGACAGACCTTTGGTGAAGATGTCAGCATACTGCGAAGACGTAGGCACATGGAGTACTCGAACAGCACCAACAACAATATGCTCTTGAACAAAGTGGAGATCAATCTCAACATGTTTAGTTCGCTGATGCTAAACCGGATTCGTTGAGAGATAAACCATGCTGACATTATCACAGTAAACAAGAGTAGCCATGGATGGAGTAAGGTGAAGCTCACATAAAAGCTGTCGTATCCAATTAGTCTCAGCAACAGCATTGGCAATAGCCCTATACTCGGCTTCAGCACTGGAACACGACATGATGTTCTGGCATTTGGATGACTAGGAGACAAGCTCATCACCAAGAAAAACAGCATAGCTAGAAGTTGATTTCCTGGTTAAACGAGCCTAACCAGCCCAGTCCGTGTCAGAGTAAGCAACCAAATCAGCAGAGGAAGAGCGTTGAATGTGGAGACCATAATCCAATGTGCCGCAAATGTAGCGAAGAATCCGCTTGAGTGCAGTAAGATGATACTCACGAGGATTATGCATGTGTAAGCAAACATGTTGAACAACATAAGAGATATCTGGCTGAGTAAATGTGAGATACTGCAAAGCACTAGCCAAGCTACAAAAATGAGTAGGATAGACAACTGTGGGGCCATCAGTAGTGGACAACTTATCTATAGCATCAACAGGGGTGCTGCGAATTTGCAGCCAGACATGCCTGCATGCTCGAGGATCTCAATGCTGTACTGGCGTTGACTGAGCAGAAGTTTGGATGGATGACGACTGACACCAACACAAGAAAATGATGAGGAGCACCAAGGTCTTTCATGGGTAACTCTGACTGCAATGATGAGATAGTCCACTCCAGAAGATGGGCTGATAAGGCAGTAAGCACAATGTCATCCATATAGGGTAACAGATTCACTAGGTTAGATTCATGCCGTAAGATGAATAAAGAAGTGTCTGACCAAGCTTTGACGAATCCAAGTGAGAGAAGAAAGCTGGTGAAGAGGCTGTACCAAGCTCGAGGGACCTATTTCAATCCATAGAGGGACTTATTCAGGCGGCAGACCATATATAGAGTTGGCCGACTGGGATTCGTGGCCGATCAGGACACTATTTCAAATCGGATCCTATCCGAATCTCATAGAGTCGGCTGCCCATACGTCGTAAGCCCACAGGACTCTATCCGATCGGATCCCTATCCGATCAAGCCGTATTCGAGTCCAACTCGAATGCCTCGTTCTTATCCCCTTAAGCGTGCGACCCGTAGGTTCGGGTATACTTGGTTTCGGCTATAGTCTCACTTAGCCGATCGTCGGCTCGAGTCCAACTCAGCCGACTTGTCAATAGCGGCGCCTAGCAAGCACATATTGACACCATAGTATACAAGAATATAATATCGGCTCGAACCTGTAATGTGTACACAAATCCCTTTGCCTCATGATACCGCTTAAGCTATAGGCAAGATGTGTGCCATCCCTTCAATAGCTTAACCTTTCACTCGAACCGTATTGGATTATCTGTCTCGTGATTGACTCCTCAATCAAGTTAGCATGACCATGCATTTCCATAATCCATTACCTCGAGGGGCCCAGAGATATCTCTCCAAAGGAGGGGCAAATTCCATCTTGATCACTCACATCCCACTCCATGTTTCATAGCAAACCCGAAGACTACTTTTATAACTACCCGATTACGGAATAGCGTTTGGTAGTCCCAAAGTAGGCTACTACACATGCCGGAATCCATGGTGATCTCGTGTCTAAGGACTTTGTACCAACACTACGTGAGACCAACTAATGGCACATTAATTCCTGTAGTGTCTCATGGTGGGTCTATCCAACAATGTGTTCTCTAACACATATGTCCATGTTTATTGATTTGGTATCTCCATACCCATGATCTATGAGACATGATCATCAATCAATAAACATGCCGATCTTAGAATCATATTTGTTCCAACAATATGACATATGATCGGGATCGTTTAGAAATAGATTCATACATAACGAGTCTCATAAATAAGTCACTTACTTATTGATCAATACAAGATGTCTATTTCATGGAACTCGAATAACACTTTATTCATAAATACATAAACATTGACGTGATATCCAACATCTCCATGTTGCCTCTAGGGCATATCACTAACAGTCTCCCACTTGCACTAGAGTCAATCATGTAAGTATCTAATACCCATTGCTTTGTGTGCGCCTCATGCTTCGCGAGGGAGAGGTTTTGTCGGCGGATCGGCTATGTTGAGATCCGTGTGCACTTTGCATATCGTGACATCACCTCTGTCCACTATCTCGCGGATGAGATGATATCGCCGAAGTATGTGATTAGACTTCGATGTGACCTCGGCTCCTTGGCTTGCGCAATGGCTCCACTATTGTCACAATAGAGAGACATTGGACCATCGCACTAGTCATCACACCAAGCTCGAAACAAATTTCTTGATCCAAACAGCCTCCTTTGCGCTTCCGAAGCAGCAATGTACTCGGCCTCCGTTGTAGAATCAGCAACGTATCCCGCTTGTAACTCTTCCATGACGCGCCTCCGTTCGGCGAACACGAACCCGCATTGCGATCTATAATCATCCTTGTCTGTTTGGAAGCTAGCATCGGTGTAACCACTTACAACGAGCTTTTCTTCACCTCCATAGACTAGGAACACATCCTTAGTTCTTCTCAAGTACTTAAGGATATTCTTTACTACCCAGTGACCTTCACCTTGATCTCGACGGTATCCGCTCGTAGCACTCAGACCGTACGAGACATCCGGGCGTGTACAAAGCATGGCATACATGATGGATCCAATTGCCGAAGCATATGGAACCATACCCATCTTATTCCGCTCATCATGTGTCCGAGGGCACCGATTCTTGCTAAGATTAATGCCATGCGACATGGGCAAGAAACCTTTCTTGGAATCATGCATGTTGAACCTTTTCAACACCTTGTCAATGTATGTACTTTGGCTTAATCCAATTAGCCTCTTGGATCTATCTCTATAGATCCGAATGCTAATATGTATGCTGCCTCCCCTAAGTCTTTCATGGAAAAACTATTTTTCAATGAAGACTTGACGGACTCTAGCATAGGGATATCATTTCCAATCAACAATATGTCATCCAAATATAAGATTAGAAATACAATTGTGCTCCCACTCGACCTTTTGTAAACATAGGCCTCTTCTTCATTTTTGATGAAACCAAACCCTTTGATTACTTCATCAAAACGAATATTCCAACTCCGAGATTCTGCTTCAATCCATAAATGGATTTCGTAGCTTGCATATCTTTCCAGGCGATTCTGGATCGACAAAACCCCGAGGTTGTATCATGTATACATCCTCGCTTAGGTTTCCATTTAGGAAAGCCGTTTTGATATCCATCTCGCCATATCTCATAATCGAAATATGCAGCAATCGCTAGGATAATCCGAATAGATTTAAGCATTGCGACGGGCGAGAAGGTTTCATCATAATCAACTCCTTGAATCTGTTTAAAACCTTTTGCCACCAATCGCGCCTTATAGATATGAACATTTCCATCCATATCGGCCTTTTCTTAAAAACCCATTTACACTCAATGGTTTTGACACAATCAGTGGATCAACCAAGTTCCAAACTTGATTGTCGTACATGGATTCTATTTCGGATTTCATGGCTCCAAGCCACTTGTTGGAATTTGGTCCCACCATCGCTTCCTCATAGGTCTTAGGTTCATCGTTGTCCAACAATAATATATCACGTTGTTCCGCACGTGTACTGCGGTGCACGACGTGATCTTCGACTCCAGTGGGGCTGGTGTATCTACAACCGGTGGCGCAACACTTTGCTCCTCCTGTTGTGGTTCCGTGGTCGCCGAAACGTTTTCGGTGTTTCTTGAACTTCTTCAAGATGCACCCTGCTCTCACTAACCCTTCTTGAAAGAAACTCTTTCTCCAAGAAGACACCGTGCTCGGGCGACAAACACTTTGTCTTGTTCCCGATTATAAAAGTAATATCCCTTAGTTTCCTTAGGATATCCCACAAAGAAGCACTTGTCGATTTGGGTGTGAGCTTGTCGATCAAACGTTTTACATAAGCTTCGCATCCCCAAATTTTGAGAAACGACAAACTAGGGGTTGCCCTGTCCATATCTCATATGGTGTCTTTTCACCGACTTAGATGGAACTCTATTTAGTGTGAGCGCAATTGTTTCAAGAGCATATCCCGAAGGATAACGAAGATCACTTTGGCTCATCATCGACCGCACCATGTCCAACAAGGTGCGATTTCTCCGTTCGGACACCCCATTCCATTGTGGAGTTCCCGGCGGAGTCAACGTGGAACAATTCCACAATCTTTCGATGATTACCAAACTCTTGGCTCAAGTATTCTCCTCCACGATCCGATCATAGAAACTTGATTGTTTTCCCTAAATGATTCGTACTTCATTCTGGAATTCTTTGAACTTTTCAAAGGATTCGGCCTTATGCCTCATTAAGTAGATATAACCATATCTACTACGGTCATCGGTAAAGGTAATGAAGTACCGATAACCACCTCGGCCGTTGAGCTCATTGGTCCACATACATTAGTATGTACGAGTGCCAATAAGTCACTTGCTCTCTCACTATGTCCCGTGAAAGGTGCCTTTGTCATCTTACCACGTAAACAAGACTCACATGTCTCAAATGATTCAAAATCAAAAGAGTGAAGCAATCCATCCTTATGGAGCTTCTCCATGCGTTTCTTATTTATATGGCCTAAGCGACAATGCCGGATAAACGTGGGGTTTATATCATTAGAGAGTTGCCTTTCGTATTAATGTTATAGATGAGAGACGCTTCAATATTCAAAACGTATAATCTATTCACCAATGGAGCATGAAAATAGAACATATCTCTCGAGATATATTGAACAACCATTGTTCATTGATCTAAAATCATATCCTTCCGCTTGCAAACATGAAGCGGAAATAACGTTTTGACATAGTGTTGGAACACAATAACAATTATTTAATTCCAAAACTAATCCCGAAGGTAGATGAAGTGGTACTCGTGAACCGACAAGAATCGTAGCAACGCTTGCTCCATTGCCGACGCGCAGTTCACCTCGCCCCTTCTCAAGCCTCTACTTCTTCTCATTCCCCGCAACGACTTGCAAATATGAGCTACCGATCCGGTATCAAATACCCAAGAGTCGTAGGTGAAGTAGCAAGATTAATGTCTATAACATTAATACCGGAAGCGTAAGTCGTACTTTGCTTCTTTTTGAGATCCTCCTTGTACTTCTTGCAGCTTTCTCTTCCAGTGGCTGTCTCCTTGCAATAGAAGCAAACGGCATCGATGCCGCCGACCCCTTCTTGCCCTTCTTTGCATTGGAGGCACTCGCGATCTCATCGGGAGTTAACTTTCTCTTGGTGCAAAGTTTCTTGACAGTGGTTTGCGCTTAGCCTTCGCATCATCATCACATGATGACCATTTTTCTGGATACTCTCCTCACTGTCTTTAGCATCCCATGCAATTCAGCCAAGGTTCTATCCATATTGTTCATGTGATAATTCAATATGAATGGCTCGAAGCTCGGAGGGAGCGACCGGAGAATCACATCAGTAGCCAACTCTTGGCTAAGGGGAAAACCTAATTTTTCCGGACTCTCAATGTAGCCAATCATCTTTATCACATGCGGACCGACGGGATTCCCTCAACAAGCTCGCACGCAAACAAGGACTTTGAGGTGTTGAACCTCTCGGCCCGAGCTTGGTTCTCAAACATGCCACGCAGCCCCGAATAATAGTGTGAGCATCGCTGCTCTAATATTGCTTTTGAAGCTCAGGGGACATTGTAGCAAGCATGAGACAGCTTATGTCTAGGGCATCATTAGTGCGCTTCTCATAAGCCCTCCGTGCGCTTGCATTGGCATTATTTGGCAAATCCTCGGGATAGGGTACTTCAAGAACGTACTCCTTACGCTCTTGCTTGAGAACAATTCTCAAGTTGCGATACCAATCCATAAAGTTTGTTCCGTTTAATTTTTCTTTCTCAAGAATAGATCGCAAATTAAAGGTACTGGGTGTAGTATTAGCCGCCATTTATTCTACAACAGTAAAAGCAAAGTTTAGCACAATGTTTATGCTATGTCTTTTGTTAAGCAATTTAACATAAGACTCCCATTACGTATTTTTCACCTTCCCTCTAGGTTACGTATTGGGTCAAGATCCACATGTTAATTAATTTTCTAGTGAGCTTTGGCATCACCGCTAGAAAATTAGTAACATCGGTAAGCAACTCCTTGCTAATCACATCTCTATGTGACTCTTGTTGTTGGTGTGGCATCTCCATGCCCCGGCGCCAACCTATGCCCCAAGGCCCAAAACTGTTTTGATAGCGCTTGTTAAGTAAACCAAATGCTCCTGCATGTATATGTCCGACATATACCCCTCGTGTTATGATAGAGAATGACACTCGCTTTGGCACCCACCATTGACGAGCATAACGGTGACGGGTGCAACATTTGGAAGGGCATCATTACCACTTAATTTTGCGAGGGATGCTATCCTATCAAATAAACATATCACATATGAAAGCAAGTAGAATAGCATGAAATAGTATGGCCCCCTTCACATGGTGATCTCTATCTCCATGCCGGTGTAGAGGATCTCCATCTTCATCACCGTTCTTCCGAGTGGCGAATGCTTGATATCTTCAAACTAAGCTACTACTATAGAAGCTCTAATTGAAGATTACATCGACTTGCAGGTCGTGAAAGAATATTACATGCATTGCACGTATGAAAGAATATTACAGGGATTGCACATATGAAAGAATATTACATGCATCACATGCATCTCATACATACAATAGGGCCATACCATCTCAAAGCATTCTCTGCAAAAACAAGTTAGGCGTAGAAACGTTTTCTACCTATCGTAGAGATACGGCACCGAGACGACCTACAAGGGGTACGCACACGGCGGTCCCGCTATGAAATCGCTTACTAGATCCAATCTATAAAATCGCTCACAGAAACCATGTCGGCATAATCATATTATGTCGTCCCGATACACTATCAAGGGAGATGGTTTGCGTAGGCGCGAGGCAGCAAACAAGATCGGACTACGAGATAGCTTTGGCATAATCACATTATATCGTTCCGATGCACTATCAAGGAACGCTATCTTGAAGCCGACTCAAACCGAGTTATATGGAAATTGCTTCGACGTAATCACATTACGCCGTTCCAATACACTATCAAGGAACGCAATTACCATTAACTCTCCTCAACAGATCCCGTAAAACCGATTGATCTAATCAACCCGTGCGCAAAACTTGTTCCAGATCCAATCTAAACCCGATCAGGACACTATTTCAAATCGGATCCTATTCGAATCTCATAGAGTCGGCTACCCATACGTCGTAAGCCCTCAGGACTCTATCCGATCGGATCCCTAGCCTATCAAGCCGTATTCGAGTCCAACTCGAATGCCTGTTCTTATCCCCTTAAGCGTGCGACCCTGTAGGTTCTGTATATTTGGTTTCGGCTATAGTCTCACTTAGCCGATCGTCGGCTCGAGTCCAACTCAGCCGACCTGTCAATAGCGGCGCCTAGCAGCACATATTGACACAATAGTATACAAGAATATAATATCGGCTCTAAACCTATAATGTGTACACAAATCCCTTTGCCTCACGATACCGCTTAAGCTATAGGCAAGATGTGTGCCATCCCTTCAATAGCTTAACCTTTCACTCGAACCGTATTGGATTATCTATCCGTTGATTGACTCCTCAATCAACTTAGCATGACCATGCATTTCCATAATCCATTACCTCGAGGGGCCTGAGATATCTCTCCAAAGGAGGGGCAAATTCCATCTTGATCACTCACATCCCACTCCATGTTTCATAGCAAACCCGAAGACTACTTTTATAACTACCCGAGCTACGGAATAGCGTTTGGTAGTCCCAAAGTAGGCTACTACACATGCTGGAATCCATGGTGATCTCAGGTCTAAGGACTTTGTACGAACACTACCCGAGACCAACTAATGGCACATTAATTCCGTAGTGTCTCATGGTGGGTCTATCCAACAATGTGTTCTCTAACACATATGTCCATGTTTATTGATTTGGTATCTCCATACCCATGATCTATGAGACATGATCATCAATCAATAAACATGCCGATCTTAGAATCATATTTGTTCCAACAATATGACATATGATCGTGGATCGTTTAATAATAGATTCATACATAACGAGTCTCATAAATAAGTCACGTACTTATTGATCAATACAAGATGTCCATTTCATGGAACCGAATAACACTTTATTCATAAATACATAAACATTGACGTGATATCCAACATCTCCATGTTGCCTCTAGGGCATATCACTAACATAGGGTACCCCGGGGTGACACCCCCCACAGCAGCCCCCGAGCCTAAGGAGGAATGGAACATCCATCCTTGGGATCAGAGTTTCTTCTTCGCCATCATCTTCAAAGGATCCTCAAAGCATCGAGCCAATGTTTTTGTAGGTGCATCGCCCAGGTGCACCTGCCTAGGTGTAGCCCCCGAGCCTATGGGTGAAAGGAACATTCGGCTTTAGGTTCAAGTTTCCTTCCGAGGTGCTAGTTCCTTGCAGGTCGTCAAGGTTCTCGGAATTCTCGATTTTACAGGTGCACCGTCCAGGTGCACCTGGCAGGTGTAGCCACCAAGCCTAGGGTCGGATAACACATCTGAGCCTACGGTCAAGTCGCCTGAAGTGTCCTTCATTGGCCTTCTGAGTTGAGTATAGCCCGGTGACCTAACAAAGGCTCTTTTGGACCCGACAGGCTCACTTTCTAGGAGTATACAGTAGTCCCCATGTTGTCCCTATCGTGACACGGAAGACACTGTACCGGGGTAATGAAGGTCGGCATGTTCGGTTGGGACTACCGCCCGGAGGCTTACAGTAGCCCCAGCCACGACAATTGGCAAACTCAGAAGCCCACACACGAGTCCTCGAAATCCATTGCCCTGAAGCAATGGAAGCCAACAATGTGGTTGGGATTACTGCTCGAAGGCTTCTGGTAGTCCCAAATCCGACCGAGGGTCGGTCTAGGACCAACCCCAGAGTCAGTGATTGCCACTACCCTGAGGTAGTGGGGGTCTTCTGACATCCTTGAGCAGAGTTCTGCCATGTCCCGTTGAGGGTGCGGAAATAGGCGTAACGCCCTGTGACGGGATGGGACGGGGAACGGAAGCCAAGTGGGCACCGTTTGCCTTTCTGGAAATCCGACGGTCAAGGTTCTCCTTAGGGGGAACGTGGCACGCCAGAAAGACGGATGGATAGGGGTGCTTCGGATGCTCCGTGCTAGTCATAAACGGTGCCACTGCACGTTTTCCGAGATTTACGCCACCCGGCCCATCATTGCTCCCTATTTAAACCTGGTCATTCCAAGTTCCTTTCTTCCTACGCCACCTATCTCTTCAGTTTGAAAGAAGACCTTAAGGCTCCCGCCGTTGCTCCACAACCCTCTGCTTCCTCAAAGCATTCTAGGACTTATGTCTTCGTCGCTGAGTTCCACCAAAGGTTGGAACTGGAGCGGGAGCCCCAAGAGACGTCGCCAACGGGTAAGTTTTGGACTTCATCTTTTACTCAGATGTTTCTTATTTTGTTGTCCTTCTTGTTCCTTTGTTGGGACCTCATCTGCCAAGTGTTAATGCCATGGCAGGATGTTGGTGCTCTGCCGCAACTGGAGTTTGTGAGGATACGCATCCCCATGGTGACGGCCGACCCGAAGGGGAAGCGAAAGTTAACCGCTTCTGCGGAGGTGGGACCAAGCACTCGTGAGGAGGCGGGGGGATGGGCGTCAGAGCCTACCTTTAAAATCCCACGCAGGGTCATGTGAGGTTTACAGCCTCCACCCGGTGAGTCCATTTTTGTTGTGTTTTTTGTTTAATTGGCATTGCAAGCGCTGACTAGTATCTTTGATAGGGAACCCTCGACCATCGACGCTCGCACTGGAAGGTCGTCCTCTATTGCTGGCGTCTGGGAGGCCGCTGCTCTTCAGTGGCATAGCTAGGCCCTCCTCCAGAACCTGACTGCCATGCTCGATAGATTTTATCAACTATCTCTTGAAGTGTCTTATCGTCCATCGGCTCTATAGATTGTTCCCTATCTTCATCCATCAACTTGAGAGATTATTCTTCCTCGGCCTTGACTTCTTTATCAGACTTCTTGTTGCAATTGTGGGTTCCATGAGCCGTGTAAAATATCTGTTGTCAAAACATGGTCCCACCGGGTGTGCCAAAAATTTGTTGACGCCAAATCCGTACCGCTGCTGGTGTGCCAAAAGATGTGTTAACGTCGAATCACACGCTGGCCTGGGAGATCTGCTTAGCTCCAGTGCAGGTCCTAAAATCGATGAAGCGCGGGCGTGCCAGTCAATTTGATCCTGCCACTGACAAGGTATGCAAAACAGCAAAACATAAAGCATATCGGCCGATAGGTCAGTAGCCAAGACAGCCGAACGGCTAATAGGCCGATAGCACGATTCTGGCCGATGCAGTTAGGGTTTTTATCTATCGGCAATGTGCTGAGCAAACTTCTATATAAAGGCGACCAGCTGACGAAAACACGATGATATAATGGCATAAATCGATCACATGACAACATAGATATTGGTCGAAGGCGGGAGACGGCCGATTCACCGGAGTTGGTGATTGGTCAGGGAAGAGCCGACGGCCGCCGGCATTGTCTTGTGCCCTTTGAATGAGGTTGGCGACCGGTCCTTGCCGCCGATTGAAGTCGAACATGCCAGCTAGTTGTTCCTAGGAAGGAGGCTGCTGCCGGTTCAGAACAACGGGCGGTGGCCTTGAAGCTGATGCAGATGCATTCGGCTGACTGAGGACTCCTCCTGGTGGCCCCGGCTGTACTCATGGTGGCATCGGCCAGTTCTGGGATGCCAAAACCCTGTAGTTGGGAAATTGGCTATCAGTGAAATAGGTTGGCCCCCGCTGTAGTTGATCAACAATCTTCGAGTCGACCACGGCGGCAATCATGTTGTTGAGGGTGTTGACCAAGATGCCACTTTGGTTAACGAGGGCGTGATGTACAACCGAATCGATTTGGTCTGTCAAGGTGTGCAGTGCCGAATCATCTTGTTCTTGCTTTATCTCCTCCATCTTGTGCTTCCCTTTCGTGTCCTCGGAGGAGGATGCCTTGAAGTCATCCATGCTGAATTTGTACTTCTGGTGGATGGCCCCAGATCTGGTATGGGCGAAAGATTGTAGATAATTGGCCTGCAGTTCTTCCACCATCTTCTTGTAGTCGGCCAATTGCTCGGCCGACAACTGCTCCATCTTGACAGGAACCATATTTTCTTCGCTGATCTCGGGGCTCTTGATGTTAACCATCGCGTCGACTTTATCAAACTTGCCAATGGTCCCACCAGGCGTGCCAAGAAGCGTGTTGATGAGAAATATTTCCCACGCGCTGGCCTGGGAGATCTGCTTAACTCCAGTGCAGGTCCGTTCTTGGCTACCTTTGGTGATTAAGGCGTTGTCGAAACTTGGTTTCGGCAATAGAAATTAGGGGTGCAGTCAAGATCGCCAAACACGATGGGTTATGTGGAAAAAAGGATTTAAACAGGTTGAGGCCCTCTCGTGAGGTAATTCCCTACTCCTGTTTTGGTGATTCGATCCACTGAGTATTTATTGATCTCACGATCTTGTGTATTGCATAAATCTGATATCCCTCAAGGGACGCTCCTCACCATCCTTATATAGTCTTGGAGGGTGGGCTTAAGAGTCGGAAACCCTATCATATTCTAAGTCGGTTTTCCTCAATCTTATCAAGTTATGACTATGAGCCGTTGCCTTATCTGATCGGCAACGTAACACCCAAGCCATAGCCCTTTTACACAATCATTAGGCGTAACCTATCCCTATTATTAGGTCCCATCATCTCTGCCTGAATTTCTCGAGTACTTTATCATCCGATAAAAAGACTGTGAAGGGCTGGAAAATATCTCAAAAGATTCTCAAAAATAAATATCTAGGTTCATCTCCTCATGCACCTAATTAGGTGTAGCCCCCGACTATGTGGTTAGTCAAAAAAAGACTAAGCATACAGTCAAGAAATATAAAAAAATCATACTCATATAAATGCTTAGCTCAAGCTAAAGCAACCATAAAAAATCATATAACACATCACTCGGCAAGCTCATGTTTATCCGAGTAAATTTGCCCGAGTCACCTCGGAACAAATAATTTAATTAGCCCTTTTGGGTAAGAAACCAATTCACTCGACAAGCTCATGCTTATCCGAGTTAACTCACCCGAGTCATCTCGGAACAAATAATTTAATCGACCTTCATGGGTAAACAAATTTTTCAGTCATCTAAAAAATACGACTAAAATATTAAATAGCTCCTGCCTGTCTTAATCTAAAAAGATCTTCACCAAGGTGGAAAAATAGCATTGATATAATCATTTAATCAAATGCTTAAAAACCAAATAGTCCCTGTCATTAGGACAGCCATGAAAAGCTTAACTGTTTGTCACCTTTCAAATTGCATCGTGCCAACTTCTCATGAAGTTGCGCAAACCGCGGTATGAAAGGATTTTAAAGGTATTGGGCTCTGTGACACGTGCATACTGCCAGGGCAAATCTGCTTAAGTCCATCCACTTAAGTCCCTAGGGACACGCGTCAGGCCACACCTTAGCTGGGCTGCAAGTCTCTCATGGGCTCGGCCCAATCGCAAGATGACTTAGCAAAAACCCTCAAGTCTTTTTACGAAGCCTCGAGGTCATCCCCGCCACTTCGTCTTCCCAAAATTTCCTCTTTCGTGTTACTGTTCATAAGCTCTCCGCGAGAACCCTAAACTCGCGCGCGCCCAAATCCATCCATCTAGGAACTCTCGTTCCACCACAAGCCATCTTCCGCATCCAACCTCCAAGATTCCCTTGATGAATCCCCATCTCTCGTGCCAGATCTATTCTCCCCCAAATCGCATCCATGGCAGGAGAGAAAGAAATCCCCTTCGAACAATGGGCGACCTCTGACGTTAAGGAATCGACTCTCCGTGAGATGGTGAAGAAGGAGTTCTTTCGTCCAAAGAGATTATCGGATGGCGTCCAGCGGCCGGTGAGGAGTTCCCCACTCCAAACACCGGTGAGATCGTCGTTTTCACCTCTTTCTTCTATTGTGGCTTCGGCCTTCCCACCTCTAAGTTCTTTCGGGGTCTCCTTGAATATTACGGTCTTCAAATTTATCACTTGAATCCCAACTCCATTCTTCATGTTGCAATCTTTATTCACGTCTGTGAAGCCTTCCTCGGCATCCTTCCCCACTTCAACCTTTTCAGCCGCATGTTTTATCTTAAGCCACATCCAAACAAGGATGAGCCCTGCGTTGTTGGTGGGGCCGGCTTTCAACTCCGCGGAACTCTCCGCAGAGATAATTTCTCTCTCCCCTTGAAATCTTCCAACAAAGGCTGGCATGCGAACTGGTTCTATATCTCAAATCTTGAACCCAATTTACCCAACTTTGTTGGCCTTCCACCAGTTCCAAGGCCTAACTAGAGCACTGTGCCGATGGCCCAAGATTGGGATGAGGCCAACAAGCTCTTGGCCAATATCCTGGAAATGAAGAAAAAGGGCCTTCAGGGAGAAATCACTCAGCACTTCATCAAGAACTGACTGGTGCCTATTAAATAAAGATCCAAGCCTTCATTCGAGTACGAGGGTGAAATGGACCCCAATCGGGAAGACTGTGATTCCTTGAGCTACGAGACCCTGAAGACTCGCATGTACAAAATCTTTTCTTCTGGGATCGCGGTTGAGCGTAGCCACATGCTGCCGGTTATCCCATACAACTTGTACCATCCTCCTCTCCCGGTAAGCAGACTCAACTTCTTTAATCTCTTTCAATCTTAATATTGCATCTCTTAGTGTATAAAAAATCCTCCTTACAGACAAATGCTTTCATCATCTCTAAGCCGTACAAGGTGCATCATGACGATGCGCCGCTCGGCTCGCCAAGAAGCCAGCCGGTGGCGTCAAGATCGAAGTGATCCTTGTCGGGCAAAGGGCCGCCGCCGATGAGGATATCGCAAGCGAGCGAGCAAAGGAGGCTGGTGATCGATGACTCGGACGATGATGTTTCAGCTCCTGCAGCTGAAGTAACCCCTCCGAGGCCATCCACCAAATCCGTACCCAACATTCGCCGATCAGCCAGGTGCGTCTCATAATTGAAATCATGTCCTTGTTGAAAATTTTTCTGCCTTTGTCCGGATTGTTCCCATCTTTTTTCTTGCAGGAAGCCTGAGAATATAGATCCTACCGGGCAAAGTGAGGCCTCGAAGCCATCTGCAGCGGCTGAAGAGACAAAGCCCGCAGAACAAGAATCTCAGGGCCCTCTCCCGAGTGAGAGTGCTCCGAGTGAGAAGCTCCCACCTCCCAGTGAAGATATCCCGATGGAGGAGCCCCCGACTGCCAGCCAGGAAACCCCTGCTGGAAACGAGTCGACCAAAGAAGAGATCCCGACTGCCGCTCAAGGTGCCCCGACTGAGAGCCAGTCGGGTGTGAACCAAGATGAAAAAGGTAGCCGGGAGGTACCAGCCGAGGACTCCGCCACCGATGCTGGTAAGCTCCAAAGCAGTCTTTCGACTTTAGTCTTCAATCTATCTTTCCTTTGTCTTCATTTGTCTTCTTCAAATCGATCAGCCAAAGAAGAGGAGATCCCCAGGCTGCAATCTTCAGAGACCTGGATGCCTTCGATTAAAATAGAGTGGCGCGACTTCGAGGGTTCTCCGCAGTGAACTGGTGAACAGTACTGTGAAAAGGGGAAACTTTTAGAAGATGAAGAGGCGGGGACGACCTCGAGCCTTTATAGAAAGATTTGAGGGTTGCGCTAGGTTTTCTGGTGATTGGGCCGAGCCCATAAGAAAACCTACGGCCCAGTTAAGGTGTGGCCCGACGCGTGTCCTTTGGGACTTAAGCGGATGAGCTTAAGCAGATTTGCCCTGGCAATATGCACGTGTCCGAGTGCCCTGTACCTTTGAAAATCCTTCCATACCGCGGTTTGCTTGACTTCATGAGAAGCTGGCACGATGCAACTTGGAAGGTGACCAACAGTCAAGTTTTTATAGCTGCCTTGATGTCAAGGGCTGTTTGGTTTTTTAGCATTTGATCAAGTAATCTTATCAATGCTATTTATTTTTCCACCTTGGTGAAGATTTTTATAGATTGAGACCAGTATTATGGCATAAGCTATTTAATAACTTGGTCATATTTTTCATACGATTGAAAGAACTTGTTTTCCCATGAGGGTTGATTAAAATATTTGTTCCGGTGACTCGAGCAAATCCACTCGGATAAGCATGAGCTTACCGAGTGCTTTTCGCCCACGAGGGTTGATTGAGTTATTTGTTCGAGATGACTCGGGCAAATTCACTCGGATGAGTATGAACTTGCCGAGTAATGAGATTTCTATGATTGCTTTAGCATGAGCTAGGCATCTACATGAGAATGATCTTTTATAGTTCTTGACTATATGCTTAGCCTATTTTTGACTAACCACATAGTCGGGGCTACACTAATTAGGTGCATCAGAGATGCACCTAGATATTTATTTTTGAGAATTTTTTAGATATTTTCCAGCCCTCTTCAGTCTTTGGAGCCACTCGGGAAGATTCAGCAGAGATGATGGAATCACTCGGCGCCAAAAGCACTCGATCAAAGAGGTTTTTGGTTGTGTGCTCGTTTTGGTCTGAAGCTGAGCTGTCTCGTCGACTGAAAAGGACTCGGGGGCTACTATGGAGATTATGGCAATCGGGTATCTACATGGCAAGCTTATCCGACTGGAGGTAGGGATAGATTGCGCCTGCCATATCTGTAAACCGAACATGACTTGGGTGTTACGATTGCCGATAGAGACAAGGCAATCGGCCTATAGTCACGGTTTAGTAAGATTGAGGAAACCAACTTAGAGTAAGATAGGGTTTCCGTTTGTAAACCCTCCTCCCAAGACTATATAAGGGGGGTAAGGGGCGTCCCTTGAGGGATATCTGAGATATACGATCTGATAAGCAAGAGCTTTAGACACACGAGATCAATAAAGACACTCGGCGGATCGAATCCACCGAAACAGGAGTAGGGTATTACCTCACGAGAGGGCCTGAACTCGTCTAAATCTTCTTCTTCTTCTAACCCATTGTGCTTGGCGATCTTGACTGCGACCCTGTAATCATATTGCCGAAACCAAGTTTCGGCGCTTGGCGCGCCTGTAGGGGACCGCGCGTCGAGACTTCTTCAACAATCTCGCCGACAAGCGTGATGGGATCTCCTTCAAGATTCGGCGACTTCGCCGCCAACTTCGTCGACGATTCCTCCTTCGACTCGGATTCGGACCGCCGGTAGGAGAAATCCACTCGACACCGTTCGAACTTCCGAACAACGCCACGATCTACAACGACATCTTGAAGACCAAGATGCAATCTACTTTCTCCAACGACGGACTTCACTCGGCACCATTCGGATTACCGAATACCGCCGAAATCTGCGCCAATCTTCTCGCTTCCCCGACGGAAGCGATCTACTCGACGAAGACCTCTCGGCGCCGTTTGGATTACCAAACGCCGCCAAGATTGACAAGAAAGCTTCTCTCCCGAGTCGGCGGCGACCCACTCGAGGAGCCCACACCCCCAAGCTCGACTCGGATCGGAACGATCCATCCGGGTTACCCAGATCAAGGGAGGTCGCCGTCATCCTCCCATCATTCGGCTCCTGCTCATCTTCGGAGCTCAATGGATACCTCAGCTCCGCCGGCTTCGACAACCTCTACGGCATCCCTTCTGACGAAGCCGACAACTCCGACTGCCACATGGACTATGAGCCGAAGTGCTTTGACGTCCTCATGGCCGAGCCGGACGAGTCCGACTCAGCCATGGCCAGAAGGCTTGCCGAAGAAGAGCGAGCCAGGGTGGAGCTCGAGCGCAAGACAGCCGAAGAAGAGAAACAACGCAAGGACGAGGCCGATAAGAGGAAGCAGGACCTACGTGCAGCCGGACGATCTGCCCAGGAGGCCATCCTCCAAACACGGGTCCGCAACACCAACATCTTCCAAACGCCACAGCAGAACGCTGTTGCCGCGCTCACCCTCTTGGACACCGTCATGGAGACGGCACCTGCCAACGTGACTCCGATACTCGACAAGATCAAGACCATCGTCGCCGCCACAGCTAACGGCCACCCCACCACCTCGGCACGAAGGCCGACTGAATCTGTGGCCGAAACGCCAGACAAGAGCCGGCTTCCACCTCTAAGGTCAGGAGACTATAAGAGGCCCGAGCCAGATCGGTCGACGACCAGGCCAAGAGGCCCACCCCGCGAGTCCACGCTAAAATACCAGGAGCAGACGGCCGACTCCCGCGACAAACGACATGGACGTCCACCCGTCCACCACCGCGTCCGCCGCAATAGCTCCAGCTACCCAACCAGTCAACCGAAGACCCCGCCGAGTGATCTGCGGGAAGTCCTCGATCGCCGCTACCAGGAGCGCGACCGACGCACTCGGGAAGATCGGAGGGGATCACCCGATAGCGGCGACGACGGAGTACCAGCCTTCACTCGGGAGCTCCGCCGAGTGCACTGGCCGAGTGGCTTTAAGCCCACAGGGATTGAAAGGTACGATGGCAAGACCGACCCTGAATCTTGGCTAACCGTATACACCCTTGCCATCCGAGCTGCAGGTGGCGACAACAAAGCTATGGCCAATTACCTGCCCGTGGCCCTCGCAAACTCAGCCAGAAATTGGCTCACGAGCCTGCCAAGAGGCTCAATCGGCTCGTGGAGCGAGCTGAGGGACCACTTCATCGCCAACTTCCAAGGTACCTTCGAGAGGCCCGGCACACACTTCGACCTATACAACGTCATCCAAAAGCCGGACGAGCCTCTGAAGGATTACATTCGTCGTTTCTCCGAGAAGCGCAACAAGATCCCGAACATCACCGATGACATCATCATCGCCGCCTTCCAGAAGGGAGTCCGTGATGAGCTGCTGATCGGGAAGTTCGGGCGCAAACCACCGAAGACGGTGAAACAAATGTTCGAGACGGCGAACTCATACGCCAAATCCAATGACGCCATTAAGGCCGCCCGTCAAGACCGGCCCGATAGAAGGGAGGACAAGCAAGCGGGAGGAAGCCGTAATCCTAAGAAGGATGGCGGCAACAACGGCAACCAGGGCCAGAAAGATCGCAAGCGCCGATCTGAGGACCTAGTGGCCGCAACCTCCAACACTCAACGCCGTCCCCGAGTCGCCGCCTACGACGCCATCATGAACGCCCAGTGCACCCATCATCCGAATCATAAGCACGCGGCGAAGGACTGCTTTATCTACAAGCAGCCCAACAAGCACGCGGCGCAACTCAACAAGAAGCCGATCGACGAGGCTGGCCCATCAGCGCCAAAAGAACAACGCGGCTGAAAATGCCGAACCTTTTCAAGACCCAGTGGGGGAGCTCAACCACATCTTCGGAGGTCCGCTAGCCTATGAGTCCAAGAGGAAACAGAAGCTAACTGACCGGGAGGTCAACGCGGCTCAACCCGAAGTCCCTCAATATCTGCGATGGTCGGAAGTGGCCATCACCTTTGACCGCTCGGATCATCCTGACCGAGTGGTTCACCCGGGGCGCTATCCACTCGTCCTGGACCCCGTGGTCCGCAACATCAGGCTTAAGCGCGTCCTCATCGATGGGGGCAGCGCCCTCAACATCCTGTTTGCCAAGACCATGGATGAGATGCAGATCCCGAGGGCCGAACTAAAGGCAAGCTCAGCCCCCTTCCACGGAGTTATCCCATGGCTATCTTCTACACCACTCGGGCATATCTCCCTCCCAGTCACCTTCGGAGCCCGAGAGAACTTCCGAACGGAGAACGTCACTTTTGAGGTGGCCGACTTCGAAACAGCATATCACGCCATCATCGGAAGGCCCGCGCTTGCCAAGTTCATGGCGATCCCTCACTACACCTACCTCTGCATGAAGATGCCGGGTCCCAACGGCCGTCATCACTCTTCGCAGCCGACGTGAAGCAAGCCTTCACTGCGATAAGGAGAGCCGCGACATGGCCCAATCTCGCGAGAGATTACGTGGCCAACAAGAAGTCCGATTGGCTGCATCAACTTCGGCAGAGGGCGAAGTCCCCGCGAAGAAGATAGCCAAATCAGGATCCGGCGACGCCAAGACCAAGAAGATCTCCCTTGATCCGTCGGATCCCTCGAAAACTGCTGTAATCGGCGCTGACCTAGATCCCAAATAGGAAAGCGTGCTCGTCACCTTCCTCCAAAATAATAAAGATGTTTTTGCTTGGAAACCATCCGATATGCCTGGAATTCCTAGGGAGGTGATCGAGCACTCTTTGAACGTCAAAGATGACGCCAAACCGATAAAACAACGATTACGCAGATTCGCACAGGATCGAAAAGACGCTATCAAAGAAGAACTCGCAAAGCTCTTGGCTGCCGGCTTCATTAAAGAAGTCCTTCATCCCGACTGGTTAGCCAACCCAGTCCTGGTCCGCAAGAAGACGGGGCAATGGCGCATGTGCGTTGACTATACCGACCTCAACAAAGCCTGCCCCAAAGATCCGTTCGGGCTGCCTCGCATCGACCAAGTCGTCGACTCAACAGCCGGCTGCCAACTCCTGAGTTTCCTGGACTGTTACTCGGGCTATCACCAGATCAGCTTAAAAGAATCCGACTGCCTGAAGACATCGTTCATCACGCCGTTTGGGGCCTACTGCTACATCACCATGCCTTTCGGCCTGAAGAACGCCGGAGCCACATACCAACGCATGATCCAAAGATGTTTCCGACGTAGATCGGCAAGAACGTTGAAGCTTATGTCGACGACGTTGTCATCAAGACCAAGCGAAAGAAGACCTGATCGCCGACCTAGAAGAAACCTTTACGAACATCCGGCCTTCGAATGAAGTTAAACCCGAGAAGTGCACTTTCGGTGTTCCATCAGGCAAACTGCTCGGCTTCATGGTGTCACATCGCGGCATTGAAGCAAATCCAGAGAAGATCAACGCCATCTTAAACATGAAACCCCCGAGTAACCAGAAAGACGTCCAGAAGCTCACTGGCTGCATGGCGGCACTAAGCCGTTTCATATCCCGACTCGGCGAACGAGGCATGCCCTTCTTCAGACTGCTAAAGAAGACAGACGACTTCCAGTGGACCGCGGAAGCCAACAAGGCCTTTGAAGATTTCAAAGAGTTCCTTACAACGCCGCCCGTCCTGGCCTCGCCTCAACCCCAGGAACCTCTGCTGCTGTACGTTTCAGCCACTCACCAAGTGGTTAGTACGGTCCTTGTGGTCGAACGCGAAGAAGAAGGACGGGCTCAGAAGATTCAAAGGCCAATCTACTTTGTTAGCGAAGTATTGGCAGGAGCCAAAATTCGCTACCCTCAGGTACAAAAATTGCTCTATGGTGTTCTAATAACCGCGAGGAAATTGGCACACTATTTTCAGGGTCACTCGGTCACCGTCGTCACCTCTTTCCCACTCGGCGATGTCATCCACAACCGCGAGGCAACCGGACGCATCGCCAAGTGGGCCCTAGAGCTGATGCCGCTGGACTTGACTTTTAAGGCAAGGACGTCCATAAAGTCACAAGCCTTGGCGGACTTCCTGGCCGAGTGGACTGAACAGCAAGAGAACGTGCCTCGGGAAGACCTCCAACACTGGACCATGCACTTCGACGGATCCAAGAGGATCACCGGCTTGGGAGCAGGAGTTGTGCTGATCTCCCCGACCGGGGAAAGGCTAAGATATGTCCTTCACCTCCACTTCTCCGCCTCACACAACGTTGCCGAGTACGAAGCTCTTCTACATGGACTGCGCCTCGCAGTTTCACTCGGGATACGTCGGCTTATTGTGAAAGGCGACTCCCAGCTGGTCGTCAATCAAGTGATGAAGGACTGGTCCTGCCTAAACGACACTATGGAGGCCTACCGGCAAGAGGTCCGCAAGCTTGAGGACAAGTTTGACGGGCTCGAACTCTCACATGTCCTGAGACATAACAACGAAGCTGCCGATGAGCTGGCACAGTTCGGATCTAAGCGCGAAGCTGCCCCAACAGACGTCTTTGTCGAACATCTCTACGAACCAACCATCACGGCAAAGACAACTCCCAACGAGCAAGCCACGAACGAAGTCGCCATGACCGATACCGACTGGAGGACGCCGCTCATCAAATTCTTAACCCAGCAAGAGCTGCCGGATGACCGGGATGAAGCAGAACGCGTCCGGCGTCGTTGCCAAGCATATGTCATGGTTGACTCCGATCTATACAAGAGAAGCCCCTCCGGAATTCTAATGAGGTGCATCACACCCGAAGAAGGGAAACAGCTACTCCAAGACATCCACTCGGGCATATGCGGAAGCCACGCGGCAGCACGCACTCTAGTCGGCAAAGCTTACAGGCAAGGTTTCTTCTGGCTTACCGCGGTCTCCGACGCGGATAAAGTCGTACGAACCTGCGAAGGCTGCCGTTTTCGCCCGACAAAGCCATGTCCCGCCCAGAGCTTCAAACAATCCCACTTTCCTGGCCGTTCGCGGTATGGGGCCTGGACATGGTCGGCCCTTTCGTAAAAGCTCCAGGAGGATTCACACACCTCTTTGTCGCAATCGACAAGTTCTCCAAGTGGATTGAGGCCAAGCTCTCTACAATGATTGACAAAGCACGGGACTTTTTCTCAACATCGTGCACCGCTTCGCATCCCAAACAAATCATAACCGACAACGGACTCAATTCATGGGAGGCATCTTCAAGGAATTCTTTCGAATCAAGATTCGCTACGCACGAGCCCATCCCAAAAGCAACGGACAAGTCGAGCGAGCCAACGGCATGGTCCTCCAAGGCATCAAGGCCCGCGTCCCGCCTAAACCCTTACGGGCAAGTGGGTCCAAGAACTTCCTCGGTTTATGGTCCGCGACCACACCGAGTCGGGCTACCACCAAACTCCTTTCTTTTTGGTCTATGGCGCAGGCCATGTTGCCAAACGAGATGGAATATGAATCCTCCGGTCCGAGCTTCAACGATGAACGCTACGACCCGACCGAGTGGATGACCTCACCGATGGAAGAGGCCCGTGAGGCTCATCCGCGGCCAAATACCTTCAAGGGCTCGAGATACCATCTTGCGAGCACGAGCTTCATTGTTGGCGACCTGGTCCTACGCAAGATCCGGCCACCAAAGACCGACACAAGTTATCTCCCTTATGGGAGGGACCGTACATATCGCTGAAGTGACTCCCGCCATACCGCTAAAGCGTGAAGACGGGTCTAT
This sequence comes from Oryza australiensis, assembly GCA_019925245.2. Classification (NCBI taxonomy): domain Eukaryota; kingdom Viridiplantae; phylum Streptophyta; class Magnoliopsida; order Poales; family Poaceae; genus Oryza; species Oryza australiensis. The sequence goes on along the minus strand of JAIFGZ020000810.1, from coordinate 55,250 downwards.
GGTGGAGAACTCTGGAACATCGAGCATCTTCGACGATTTTATGCCTAATTCGGCTAAGGCTTCATGTTTCCTTGACGCCAACCTCAAGCAAGATGACTCTTGAGTTAGCAATGGGGTACATATGTCAATAAAGCTTAAGTTTTCCTCATCAACTTCGTGCATGATTTGGTTTATCATTGTTTAATGTTCTTCGATTCGAGTTCGGTGTCTAAGGACCGAGAGTTTTCCGATGACCGAATCAAGCCTAGTCTTGGTGACAATGACGAAAACTACTTAAGAAATTTCACACAAAAGCTCGGATCAAGGCATTAACATAAATAAACTAAATATATCACAAGTTCTACATCGTAGCGTTACGATTATGCGACATTTACAAGATAAAGTCGAAAAGACAAATCAAATCTTGAAATTGTTTACTACATCAATGGATATTTTCTTCGCCGCCCCGCGCCTTACTCAGCATATCCAAGGCTCGCTGTCCTGTCATTCCGTCGCAAAGCCTTCCCGACCGAGTGGATGTCCACTGGGATAAAGGGACTTGGTCTCTGCAAGAGCCGACCAGCCCCCATGTTGGCTGCTTCGGTGATGTTGGCCAGATACCGGTCGGGAGCCAGCCGCAGCTTGTCGAATATTTCTACCGGCTCCAGCGAACTGGCCCCAACTCCTTGATCGAATAAGGACAGCAAGATCGGCATAGCGGCATTGGCGACCTCTTCCCGAATCTCGTCGCTTTGTTTGACCCGCCCAAGCAAGACGTCGTATTGAGCTCGGGTCTTTACCTTGTAAGCTGCCAAAAGCTCCGGATCATTCAAAGCACTCGGAAATGAAGCAGCGCAAGAAGTTTTACTCCAAAGAGGCTTACCTTCAAACTCGGCCTCCATCTCGGCTTTATCGAGGCTGACTGCCTCCAGCTGGACTTGAAGCGAATGAACCTCCGAAGAATTTTCTACAAAAGAAGATCGTCAACAACCAAGATTAACATGAGAATCATGAAGAAACTTGGAGAGACGGGCTTACTCCCGATTGATCCTCGGAGGTCGAGATTCGCCTCCCGAAGCTCCGCGATCTCTCTCCTTAAAGCCGCCTCCTTCGACGCGGCCTCCTCCCGAGTGGCCTTCAGCTGTCGCTGAACGTCCTCTAAGGAGTTCAGGTGAGGAACCAGCTTCTCCAGCACCTCAGATTTTGCCATGGAGCGGCAATATTCCTTCTGCGCGCGAAAACAGAAGAGTGACCGACTGAAAGATAATGATAATACAATTAAAGAGAAAGACGAAGGCTTACGTTGAGCAGCCGGGTCGCCTCGTTCAAGCTTTCGACAAGGGCATCCCTTTCATCTTTTTCGGCTTGCCGGTCCAGGATGATGCCCTGCCTTTCGCCTTCCGAGTCCCGCCACTCGATCCTAATAGGGGGAACCCAGGTTTCAGAGGACTGCAACCTGGGGATCTCCTCCACTGTGGCTGGCAAATAAGAAGGACAAATGAAGACATGAAAGATTCAAACTGAAAGAGCAAAAGAGTATTTTGAAACAAATCTCACCAGTTTCGGCGGCTGCGCGTCTAGGTGGGGCAGCCCGGCTGGCCTCCTTCTTCTGACTCCGCGCCGAGTGGCCCTCAGTCGGGGGCGCTCGAGCCGTGGCCTGAGGTCTCCTGGCCGTTGACTGGTTTCCAGTCGGGATATCCCGGCTGGTTGCCGGGGGCTCCTTCCTCGGGGCATCCTTCTTCGAAGGCGAAGGTTGCCCGCCCGAGCGCTCACGCTCGGCCAGTGGGCTCCGGCTTTGGCTCTGTTGGTTTTGGCACCTCGGGAGCCGCGGCCGGGTCGGCCCTTCATTTCCCGGCAGATCTATGTCTGGGGCCTCCCGCGAAAGTGAACACAGCAGGAGTAAAGGTAAAGAAAGTTTTTTAACGGAAAAGTTCGGACTTCGGTTATAGAGCATACCTGGACGACCGGCGGATCTTCGGCGCCGTCCACGGTGATCGCCTTAGAGGTGGGGTCTCGATGGGAGGAGCCGGGACGTCGTCATCCGAGTCCTCGATAATCAACCTCCTTTTGCTCGCACGCTTGTTCGAGTCTTCACTCGCGCCGCTCGCTTCCCGACCGGGTCGCCTTGGATCTTGATCCCGCCACCGGCTTCTTGGCGGGGTGACGCGGCGCGTCATCGTGGGACACCTTGTATGGCTTGGAGGTGACAGAAGCATTTTCCTGCAGAAGAAAGAGTGCACAACGCTAAGAGACAAGATATCAAGATTGAAAGACGTTATGAAGTAACCAGTCGGCTTACCGGAGGAGGAGGTCGGTGGATGCTGAATGGGAGAACCGGCAGAATGAGGGCCCGCTCAACTGCGATTCCAGTCGAGAGGATCCTGTACATCCGGATCTTCAAGATTTTGTAGCTGAGTGGATCTGGATCTTCCCGATTGGGGTCCTTTCCGCCTTCATACTCGAAGGCCGGCTTCGACCGTTCCTTGATCGGCGCCGCCGACACCCGATGAAGTGCCGAGTGATTTGCTCTCCGTGAAGACCCTTTTGTTTCATCGCCAGGATCTTCGCAAGCAGCTTGTTGGCCTCGTCCCAATCTTGGGCTACTGGGACAATGCTCCAAGTTGGGCTGGGGACAGGAGGAAGGCCGACGAAGGCTGGCAGGCTGGGTTCGAGGTTGCTAACGTAGAACCAGCCCGCATGCCATCCCTTATTGGAAGACTTCAAGGGAAGAGAAAATACTCCTTGCGGAGAGATCCGCGGAGTTGGAAACCTGCCCCGCCAACGACGCATGGGTGGTCCTTGTTCGGATGCGGTTTGAGATAGAACATGCGGCGGAAGAGTTGGAAGTGGGGAGGATGCCAAGGAAGGCTTCACATACATGAATGAAGAGAGCGATGTGAAGCATCGAGTTGGGGTTCAGATGGTAGAGTTGAAGCCCATAGTAATCCAGAAGCCCCCGGAAGAACTCGGAGGTGGGAAGGCTGAACCCGCAATAGAAGAAAGAAGTGAAAACGACGAGCTCACCGGTGTTCGGGGTTGGGAAGTCCTCCCCCGCCACCGGGCGCCATCCCACGATCTCCTTTGGCGGAAGCACGCCGTGCTTCACCATCTCTTTGAGGGTGGATTCACTCACATCCGAGGCGGCCCATTGGTCGAACGGGATCCTTTTCTCCTCCGCCTTGAGAGTGGTGTTGATGGAAAGTGGATCTGGTCGGAAAAGGTGGGGATTTTGGACAAAGGAGCGTGAAGGATCTGGCTGCGGAAGCTGGATGTTGCAAAGGGCGAGTTCCTAGATGGATGGATTTGGGAGCGCGCGAGTCTAGGGTTCTCCGCAGTGAACTGGTGAACAGTACTACGAAAAGGGGAAACTTTTAGAAGATGAAGAGGCGGGGACGACCTCGAGCCTTTATAGAAAGATTTGAGGGTTGCGCTAGGTTTTCTGGTGATTGGGCCGAGCCCATAAGAAAACCTACGGCCCAGATAAGGTGTGGCCCGACGCGTGTCCTTAGGGACTTAAGCGGATGAGCTTAAGCAGATTTGCCCTGGCAATATGCACGTGTCCGAGTGCCCTGTACCTTTGAAAATCCTTCCATACCGTGCTTTGCTTGACTTCATGAGAAGCTGGCACGATGCAACTTGGAAGGTGACCAACAGTCAAGTTTTTATAGCTGCCTTGATGTCAAGGGCTGTTTGGTTTTTTGGCATTTGATCAAGTAATCTTATCAATGCTATTTATTTTTCCACCTTGGTGAAGATTTTTATAGATTGAGACCAGTATTATGGCATAAGCTATTTAATAACTTGGTCATATTTTTCATATGATTGAAAGAACTTGTTTTCCCATGAGGGTTGATTAAAATATTTGTTCCGGGGTGACTCGAGCAAATCCACTCGGATAAGCATGAGCTTACCGAGTGCTTTTCGCCCACGAGGGTTGATTGAGTTATTTGTTCTGAGATGACTCGGGCAAATTCACTCGGATGAGTATGAACTTGCCGAGTAATGAGATTTCTATGATTGCTTTAGCATGAGCTAGGCATCTACATGAGAATGATCTTTTATAGTTCTTGACTATATGCTTAGCCTATTTTTGACTAACCACATAGTCGGGGGCTACACCTAATTAGGTGCATCAGGAGATGCACCTAGATATTTATTTTTGAGAATTTTTTAGATATTTTCCAGCCCTTCACAGTCTTTGGAGCCACTCGGGAAGATTCAGGCAGAGATGATGGAATCACTCGGCGCCAAAAGCACTCGGTCAAAGAGGTTTTTGGTTGTGCTGTTTTGGTCCGAAGCCGAGCCGTCTCGTCGACCGAAAAGGACTCGGGGCTACTTGTGGAGATTATGGCAATCGGGTATCTACATGGCAAGCTTATCCGACTCGAAGGTAGGGATAGATTGCGCCGCCATATCTCGTAAACCGAACATGACTTGGGTATTACGATTGCCGATAGAGATAAGGCAATCGGCCTATAGTCACGGTTTGGTAAGATTGAGGAAACCAACTTAGAGTAAGATAGGGTTTCCGTTTGTAAGCCCTCCTCCCGAGACTATATAAGGGGGGTAAGGGGCGTCCCTTGAGGGATATCAGGTTCTAGATTAGAGATTCCGATAGGAGATCAACTTTTAACCTTCAACTTTAGATCACAAGATCAATAAAGACACTTGGCGGATCGAATCCACCGAAACAGGAGTTGGGTATTACCTCACGAGAGGGCCTGAACCTGTCTAAATCTTCTTCTTCTAACCCATTGTGCTTGGCGATCTTGACTGCGACCCTAGAAATCATATTGCCGAAACCAAGTTTCGACACTCGAGAAGTTGGTTCCCCACTTGAATTCCCTGGAGAACATCCAGCAGGAGCTCAAGGCCACTCGGGAAGAGGCTGCATCAAGAGAGGCTGCCTTGCGGAGAGAGATTGCCGTGCTCTGAGAAGAGAACCTTGACCTCCGGGGTTCAGTCGGGAGTAAGTTTAATCATCTCGGTCTCTTTATGCCTCTATTTGTAATCTGTCTCGATCTTGGCATCAGCAAATTTTCTTGTTGCAGAGAACTCGTCAAAAGTCCACATACTCCAGACCCAGCTAGAAGAAGCTAATGCTAACAAAGCTGAGTTGGAATCTGAGTTCGAAGGTAAATTCTTTTAAGATAGCATTCTTCATTTTGCTTCGTCTTTGAATGTCTGTGTAATCATATGTCTCTTGCAGCTTGTAAAGTCAAGACCCGAGCGTAATTCGATGTTGTTGTCGAAAAGGTCCGAAGAGTCGAAAGCGTATGGGACGATATTGCTAATGCAGCCACACCGATCCTCTTGTCGCTGTTCTAGCATGGGCTCGGGACAAGCTCACTGGATGCCATTGAAGTCTTCGACAAGCCTAGGAGGACCCCAGAAAAGTACATAGCTAATATCTCAGAAGTGGCCACCATGGGAGCAGGCTACGCTCTTGCGCAGGCCAAGTCACTCTATCCTCGGATAGATGTTAACTCAGTCGGAGAAGGCTTCGCAGACGGCACTTCAGATGAGCAAGCCTTAGAGTTGATCAGTGAAGCAGAGGAGTCGGCCAAAAAGGTAGTTGCTGATGTAGTTGATAACTTTCGATCCTAATAACTTTGTGAATGTTGCTTGTAACCTCTGATGTGAACTTGTAGGTATCTAGCTTATTTATGTTAATGCCTTGACCCGAGTCTTCATAGAAAATCTCTTAAGTAATTTTCGTCCGACTGTCACCAAGCCTAAGCTTGATTAGGTCATCAAAAAATTCTTAGTCCTTATCTATTGAACTCGAATCAATACACAAAACAATGATAAACCAAATATACACAAGTTATCGAAGAAAACCATGCTTTATTGACGCATTTATAGCCCCCGACTGCCAATTCAAGAAGTCATCTTGCTTGAGGTTGGCAGTCGAGAATGACATGAAACTTAAAGCAATTTAAGCATAGTATCCTGGAGCCTTTTTGAAAGGACCGACCATATCCAGACCCCAAACCGCGAATGGCCATGATAATGGAATCGTCTGTAGCTCTTGGGCTGGAACATGGCTTTGCCGAGCAAAGAACTGGCAACCTTCGCATGTGAGAACCACCTTGTCGGTGTCGAAGACCGCCGTGAGCCAGAAGAAGCCTTGTCTATAAGCTTTGCCCACTAAGGTGTGTGCTGCAGCGTGACTGCCGCATACACTCGAGTGGATGTCTTGTAATAGTTGTTGTCCTTCTTTGGGCGTGACGCATCTCATTGGGACTCCAGAAGGGCTTCTCTTGTATAGTGCAGAATCAACCATGACATAGCCCTGACAGCGACGCCGGATGCGTTCGGCCTCATCCCGGTCTTTCGGCAGCTCTTGCTGAGTTAGAAACTTGATGAGTGGAGCTCTCCAGTCAGCGTCAAGCATGGCCACCTGGTTTGTAGCTTCCTCATTAGAAGTTGATTTGGCAGCGACAGTCGGCTTGTAAAGGTGTTCTACAAAGACGTCAGTCGGGGCTGCTTCTAGCTTGGACCCGAACTGCGCCAGCTCGTCTGCTGCCTTATTGTTTTGTCTCAGGACATGGGATAGTTCCAGTCCGTCGAACATGTCTTCAAGCTTGCGAACTTCTTGTAGATAGGCTTCCATGGTGTCGTTTAAATAGGACCAGTCTTTCATCACTTGGTTGACAACCAGCTGGGAATCTCCTCTCACAGCCAACCGTCGTATCCCGAGTGAAACAGCAAGTCGTAGGCCATGTAGCAGGGCTTCGTACTCGGCGACGTTGTGTGAGGCGGGGAAATGAATATGAAGAACATATCGCAGCCTTTCTCCAGTCGGGGATATCACCACGACTCCCGCTCCCAAGCCAGTGATCCTCTTGGACCTGTCAAAGTGCATGGTCCAGTATTCTAGGTCTTCCCTAGGTACATCTTCTTGTTGTTCGGTCCACTCGGCCAGGAAATCCGCTAGGGCTTGTGACTTTATAGACGTCATAGCCTTGAAAGTTAAGTCCAGCGACATCAGTTCCAGAGCCTACTTTGTGATGCGCCCAGTCGCCTCCCGGTTACGGATGACATCGCCGAGTGGAAAGGAAGTGATGATGGTGACCAAGTGACCCTGAAAGTAGTGCGCCAATTTCCTCGCGGTTATCAGAACACCATATAATAATTTTTGTACCTGGGGGTAGCGAATTTTGGCTCCTGCCAGCACTTCGCTAACAAAGTAGATTGGCCTTTGAATCTTTTGGACTCGTCCTTCTTCCTCACGCTCAATGACGAGAACCGTGCTGACCACCTGGTGAGTCGCTGAGACATACAACAACAGGGTTTCCTGAGGCTGAGGTGAGGCTAGGACAGGCGGCGTCGTGAGAAAGTCTTTGAAATCTTCAAAGGCTTTTTGGGCTTCCATGGTCCATTGGAAGTCGTCGGTTTTCTTTAGTAGCCTGAAAAAAGGCATGCCTCAGCTCGCCGAGTCGAGAGATGAATCGGCTTAGTGCCACCATGCAGCCAGTGAGCTTCTGGACATCTTTCTGGTTACTCGGGGGCTTCATATTCAAAATAGCGTTGATTTTCTCTGGGTTAGCTTCGATGCCACGATGGGACACCATGAAGCCGAGCAGTTTGCCTGATGGCACGCCGAATGTGCATTTTTCTGAGTTCAGCTTCATTCTGAAGGCCCGAAGGTTTGCGAAGGTTTCTTCTAAGTCGGCAATCAGGTCTTCCTTCTTCTTGGTTTTGATGACGACATCGTCGACGTAAGCTTCCACATTTTTCTCGATCTGCATCTGAAAGCATTTTTGGATCATGCGCTGGTACGTGGCTCCGGCATTCTTCAGACCGAAGGGCATCATGATGTAGCAGTAAGCCCCAAACGGCGTGATGAATGATGTTTTCAGGCAGTCGGATTCCTTCAAGCTGATCTGGTGGTAGACCGAGTAGCGATCCGTAAAACTCGGAGCGGCAGCCGGTTGTTGAATCTACGACTTGGTCGATGCGAGGCAATCCGAATGGATCTTTAGGGCAGGCTTTCTTGAGATCGGTGTAGTCGACGCACATGCGCCATTGCCCTGTCTTGTTCCAAACCAAGACCGGGTTAGCCAGCCAGTTGGGATGGAAAACCTCTTTGATGAATCCGGCGGCTAAGAGTTTTGTAAGTTCTTCATTGATAGCATCTTTTCGATCCTAAGCAAAATGGTGTAATCATTGTTTAATGGGTTTTGCGTCATCTTTGATGTGTAAAGAGTGCTCGATCACCTCCCTAGGAATACCTGGCATATCAGACGGTTTCCAAGCAAAAACATCTTTATTATTTTGGAGGAAGGTGACGAGCGCGCTTTCCTATTTAGGATCTAGCTCGGCGCCGATTACAGCGGTTTTGGAAGGATCCGATGGATCAAGGGATATTTTCTTCGTTTTGGCGTCGCCTTGTCCCGACTTGGCTATCTTCTTCGTGGGGATTTCTCCCTCTTCAGATGTTGATGCAACCAATCAGATTTCTTCCTAGCCACGTGATCTCTCACGAGATTGGGCCATATCGTAGCTTTCTTTGTTGAAGGTGAAGGCTTGTTCGACGTCGCTGCGTAGGGTGATGACGCCGTTGGGGCTGGGCATCTTCATGCAGAGGTAGGTGTAGTGTGGTATCGCCATGAACTTGGCGAGCGCAGGTCTTTCGATGATTGCATGGTAGGCCGTTTCGAAGTCGGGCACCTCAAAGGTGATGTTCTATGTCCGAAAGTTCTCGCGAACTCCGAAGGTGACTGGAAGGTTAATGTGCCCGAGTGGTGTGGATGACAGCCCTGGGATGACTCTGTGGAAGGGGGCTGAACTCGGCTTCAACTCGTATCTTGAGATCTGCATCTCATCTAGCGTCTTGGCGAATAGAATATTGAGGGCGCTGCCCCCGTCAATGAGGACGCGCTTGAGCTTTATGTTTCGGACCACCGGGTCTAGTACCAGGGGATACCGCCCCGGGTGAACCACTCGGTCAGGGTGATCTGAGCGGTTGAACGTGATGGCCACCTCCGACCATCGTAGATATTGTGGGACTTCAGGTTGTGCCGCGTTGACCTCGCGGTCGGTTAGCTTTTGCTTCCTCTTGGACTCATAAGCCTGCGGCCCCCCGAAGATGTGATTCAGCTCGCCCACGGGGTCTTGAAAAGGCTTTGAGTTGCCATTCGGGTTGTTCTTCTTGGTTCCCGATGGGCCGGCTTCATCAGTCGGCTTCTTGTTTAGTTGTGTCGCATATTGTTCGGCGAACTGTTTGTAGATGAAGCAATCCTTGGCCACGTGCTTGTGATGTGGATGATGCGTGCACTGGGCGTTCATGATCGTGTCGTAGGCTGCAACCCGGGGATGACGTTGGGAGTTTGACGTTGTAGCGACCAGATCCTCAGGCCGGCGCTTGCGATCTTTTTGGGCGTGATTGTTGTTGCCGTTGTCCTTCTTAGGGTGCCGGCTGCCTCCCGACTGCTTGTCGTCCCTTTTGTCATGCCGATCTTATTGTGAGGCCTTGATCGTGTCATTGGATTTTGAGTAGGAGTTTGCTGTCTCGAACATTTGTTTTACCGTCTTCGGTGGCTTACGCTCAAATTTCCCGACCAGCAACTCATCACGGACACCCTTCTGGAACGCGGTTATTATGATGTCATCAGTGATGTTGGGGATCTTGTTGCGCTTTTCTGAGAAGCGTCCGATGTAGTCTTTTAGCGGCTCATCTGGCTTCTGGATGACGTTGTAGAGATCGAAGTGGGTCACAGGTCTTTCAAAAGTACCCTAGAAATTGGCGATGAAGTGGTCCTGGAGCTCACTCCACGAGCTAATTGAGCCTCTTGGCAAGCTCGTGAGCCAGTTCCTGGCTGGGTCGGCGAGGGCGACAGGCAAGTAATTGGCCATGGCCTTGTTGTCTCCTCCTGCTGCACGGATGGCGAGGGTGTACACGGTCAGCCACGACTCGGGGCTGGTCTTTTCGTCGTACTTCTCGATTCCTGTGGGTTTGAAACCACTCGGCCAATCCATTCAGCGCAGGTCCCGAGTGAACGCAGGAACTCCGTCGTCGTTGCAGTCGGGCGATCTCCTACGGTCTTCATAGGAGAGCTGCTCATGCTCTCGATGGTGCCGGTCAAGGACTTCCCGCAGATCACTCGGCAGGGTTCTTTGCCGGCTGCTACGGTAGTTGGAGTTATAGCTGCAACGGATCCGATCGTGGACGGGTGGTCATCCATGTCCTCTTTCGCGAGAGTCGACCGATTGTTCTTGATGGCGGGGGTCTCATGACCTGGCTGCCGTCTTGGTCTGCTCGGGCCTTCTGTAGTCCTTCGACCGTAGCGGCGGAAGTCGGCTTCCGTCAGGTGTTTCAGCGACGGACTCAGTCGGCCTTCGTGCTGAGGTGGAGGGAGAGCAATTGGCTGTGGCTGCGACGATGGTCTTGATCTTGTCCAGGATTGGTTTTACCATAGCGGGTGTCGCTTCGATAACAGTGTCGAGGAGGGTGAGGGCGGCAACGACGTTCTGCTGAGGCGTCTGGAAGATGTTAGTGTTGTCGACTCGTGTCTGAAGTATGGCCTCTCGGGCGGATCGCCTAGTCGCCCTCAAGTCTCGTTTTCTCCTGTCGGCTTCTTCTCTGCGCCTATTCTCTTCCTCCATAAGCTTGCGCTCTTGCTCAAGCCTGGCTTGTTCCTCTTCTGCGATTCTGCGGGCCATGACCGAGTCAGTCTCGACCACCTCAGCCATGAGAACGTTGAAGCACTTTGGCTCGTAATCCTTATTGAAGTCGGAGTCGTTGGCCTCGTCCGTGGAGATGCCGTAGAGATCATCGAAATCTGAAGAGCTGACGTACTCATTGAGCTCCGTGGATGAGCATGACCCGAACGGTTGGAGGATGATGGCGACTTCCCTTGAGCCCGGATTGCTTGAACCTGGATCGTTCCAGTCCGGGTCGTAGCTTGATGACGATGGTTCTTCCGAGTGAGTTGATTTCAACTCAGAAGAAAGGAGATTGCAATAGATCTCAGCGGCATTTGGTAACTCAAACGGTGCCGAGAGGGTTTCGCTTCCCGAGTGGATGGATCCCAACTCGGAAGTTAGAAAGTTGCGGTAGATCTTAGCGTTGTTTGGTAACCCGAATGGCACCGAGCGTATTCCTCCTTCCAAGTGGATGGATTCCAACTCGGAAGTCAGAACGTTGTAGTAGGTCTTAGCGTCGTTTGGTAACCCGATCGGTGCCGAGCGGGCTCCCCCTCCTGACTGGTCCGAATTCGAGTCGGGGAAGGAGAGCTTGTCGAATCTTTTGGCGGCGAAGTCGTCAATGCCTGATGAAGATCCCATCGCGCTTGTCGGCGAGATGATGAAGAAGTCTTGACGCGCGAGCCCTTACCTGCCGCGCCAACTGTCGAAACTTGGTTTCGGCAATAGAAATTGGGGGTGCACTCAAGATCACCAAACACGATGGGTTAAGTGGAAAAAAAGATTTAGACAGGTTCAGGCCCTCTTGTGAGGTAATACCCTACTCCTGTTTCGGGGATTCGATCCGCCGAGTGTTTATTGATCTCACGATCTTGTGTATTGCATAAATCTGATATCCCTCAAGGGACGCCCCTTACCCTCCTTATATAGTCTTGGAGGGTGGGCTTACAAGTCAGAAACCCTATCATATTGTAAGTCGGTTTCCTCAATCTTACCAAGTTATGACTATGAGCCGTTGCCTTATCTGATCGGCAACGTAACACCCAAGCCATAGCCTGTTTACATAATCATTAGGCGTAACCTATCCTTATTATTAGTAGGACAAGCTTGCCATGAGGGTATCCGATTGGCATAATCTTCACAAGCGTGCCAGTTGGTTTGATCCTGTAACCAAGAAGAAACAAGAGATAGGCATCAAGTTAAAATTAGATCCTACAGGATTGGCTGAAGGCATCAATTTATACATAATTACTATCCCAAAGCGCACTTAAACTAAGTGATTGGGATAGATCAGCTATGCCCAGATAGTAGAAATAACTTAGGCTAAAAACGTGTTAGGGTAGTAATTATCTGCATTGGTAACTTAGCCGATATTGCAGATCTAACATAAACCGGCTAATACTCCGACACATTCTATAAAAACATATTAGTCTGATCTAAATGTGCTAAACCTAGATCAATCGGCTGTCAGCAAAGCATGACATATTGATATCGGCTTAGGACACTTAGATAGATTAAGATCTTAATATAAAAGACAATTTTAATATATCTAATAGTGAATATAACCATAAAGATAATTAAAACAGATAAGGCCAGCAAAAACCTCGACACTATCTCTAAAGATGAACATCTAACCAAATAGATCTTAATAATTCTAAAAGCGACTTAATAGATCAGTATGATGCAGCATTAAGTAGAGAAAGAAGTATCAGATCCGTAAAAACTGATGTAAACCCCTCAAGACGGTGGATACAACATATAACCTGGTTCAACATCTAGATCTAGCTCTATCGGTACTTTCTCCCGAGAGAAACCAGCCGACGGTGAGATATATCTAGATATTGCTCTAGATTATATGCCGTATATGATAATTTGCGCAGTTCATAACATCAAAACTAGAGTATCATGACGATGTAAGCACTGATTTCGATGATACAAACCACTAATGACAAGTAATTACCTTACTTGGAGATCGAGATTGATGCAGCCCGAAGCGAGATCAAGAACTCGTCTACAAGAAAAAGGTTTGGCGATGCGCTGAGTTTGTATTGATGTGTGTTGTGTTTTTACAAAGAGCCTTCGGGTCTTATTTATACCCAGGCATAACGACATCCGTGTAGGACACGGTTTCTACCTTATCTACTATTTACAGTACGACAATATCTCGGGACGCAGTCCTATGTCGTATTACAAAAGGAATATCTAATAACTTCCTAATTTATAGATACAATTACCATTACAGGACCTTATCCATAGATGGCAATATCATTAACGCACAATTTGGAGACCGAATCCAATACTTTATCTTCAAGTTTCCTTTCAGGACCGGCCCCAGCTCCATCTTCATGTAGGATTGGTGTCGGCTATCCTAGTCCGACTCGGACTCAGCCGACTGGCTCCGCAGCCGATTCGGACTTAGCCGACGCGGCCCCTGTTTCTCCGCCGGTCGCCCATATTCTCTGATTCTGCCTCAATCTCTGCTTCAAACCTGGGGATTTGGTTACCAAATTTGGTCGTTAACACTAGGATGGATCGGTAGCATACCAAGACAGTATAAATCACTTATACCTAAACGCACCTTAAGAAAAAAATTATACGTATTCATAGCATAGCCGATGTCATGTATAGATAACTCATCGGCTGAAACCCCGATGAAACCCTTATTGGCAACCAACAGGCAGGCTAGAGACCATGGATCTAATCACGACTTAGTAGGTCAAACTGAACTGATGCAACACTAAGTATGAAAAGAAACGCAATATCTAGACAACCAAGCCCTTGACTGATTTTCATGGTGGTGGATGCCTAAGCTAATCTAATCTAGTAAACAATTTAGCTAGTATTAGCAGAAAGCCTAAAACGAGAGACAACCGATAGAGCCAAATCGAGATACTAGGACTAGATTCAACAGAGACATATGATAAATAATCAGGCAAATATGTTAACTGAATCGAAGCAATCCAAGAGGTCAAAAGTACTGGTGCGACCTTGGACAACACCGACGTAGCCAATATGATTGCCTGAGCCGGCAGGACCTTGGACATACCCCTTCGCCGGAGATCGAAGTCAATGTAGCCCCGCGTCAGGTGCCAAGTTTCGCCGGATGATAAAGTAGAACAGATGAAAAAAGGTGGCGATGCACCGAAGTGTTTTGATTGAGAGATTGATGTCTTACATGAACCTCGGGCTTACATATTTATACCCGTAGGCTGACAAAGATCCTAACCGATTACACATCAAACTTTCTTAAAGATAAAAGGAAACAAACCGAAACCTTATTGGATACTAAGACACTTTCCTAAAGATAAAATAGAAAGTTAACAAACTCTTCCTAATTAATAGATACAAGCCGCATCTTTCCTGAACTCGGTCTCTTCTGGATAAGATTTTCCCAAACCGAATCTAACAGGAATCCGACTGCTGAAGATGTTGATAATAGAAAACCTCCATTGGCTGATGTAGAACTCTCAGTCGATTCCAACTTTGAACCAATATGAACACTTAGCCGATGGAGACTCCAGGGCTTACCAAATTCTAGCGTTAACAGACAGCCTGAGAACTGCCAACGGGCGCTGGGAGATCTGCTCGAAGGCGGCCCGAAGGCTCCTTGCCACGATTGACCCGGACGCGTCATCGGCCATCCCGAATGACGACGTGCTCTAGGCATGCCTACTGAATGGTCGGGATCTTCTCCGGACCTTCGCTTAGGGCATAGCGAAGACAGCGGCGAAACATGTCCTTGGTGTGGTACAGAAGCTGTACTCCCGTGCTGACGTTGAAGCGGTTGCTGAAGGGTAGCCTGCCAGCGTCGAAGAGGGTGATGTTAATGATATCTACGCCGTCGTGGAGCCGACTGCGGAGAAGATTGTTGCTGCCATGGACCTATAGGATAGGGGGACCTCGGGCCCTTTATATGATCGTCACCCCACAAAATGTAATAAAGGAAAATTTTTTTAGCCTCCTATGTATACCGCCTGTGATACGCGATATGTCCAAATTTTTTATGGACACCTGACAGGTTGCTATGTGGTAGACCGACCGAGCGACCTTGCCATTCAACAGTCTGAATCCGGAGGGCAAGCAGTCGAGTTCGGGGAAAGCTACCACTTCGGGTAGTTCGCGCCGAGCGACTTAGGCCATCAACGGACCGTTGACCAGAAGGCTTCCAATCAAACTCAAGGACGTTTGCCTCGTGGAGTGGATCCTGCTGTGCGATCTTAGGCGTCTACAGACCAAGTCCGGAGGGCTACCGATCAACCTCCAAGCCGATCCTTCTCCTTCATAGCGGGTCGGAATGCGAAGAGGCGGCCTTCTATTCGTCACATGACCGACCTCCGATGCCGAGTGTTCTTAGGCCTAAACAGACGGATTCGAAGGATTCCTCAGTCTACTCGAATCAACTCAGCCGAGTGTAGGGCGAATAGGTGGGCGGGGGAGGATCGACGATCATCCGGTACGCGTATAACTCTCATGACAAAGTGGCGGAAGCCAGTGGGACGTCATTTGGTCGAGCAAGGTCACTTAGTGGTGTACGTAGCGAATGAATGCGAGGTCGTCATCGTCTGACCAATCTCTGTGTGTCCAACCCTCGAAGTACAGCGAGTCAGGCCATCGATAGACATTGTTCAGGTAATGAATGAGCCCTCGAGCAGCTCAAGCTCAGCAGGCGGAACATCTTCTCCGAAACCCTTTGCTATCAATCTAGGGCCGCATTACTCAGGACTTGCCATGAGTATGTTCGTGCGAGAAGGGATCAACGTGGCTGGCGATACTTCTCAGGAAGGCTTCCGAGCCCTCAAGCCATTTGGGGGTCGGGTAAATGACCTGCAAAAAAGGTCGAGGGATAATCGAAACTGCTGAATTGACAGGATGGAGGGCTAGGCACTTGGTTGTTGACGTGTAGAATCGGCGTAGGTGTTTGATGTTCCACGAGTTCGGCACTTCCTATCCGCCTTCGTGAATCAGCCTGTAGGAGCCCGGACGTGTGATGGCGAAGACGATGAAAGGACCTTCCCATGGAGGCGAGAGCTTGTTCATGCCGGCCGAAGACTGCACTGTTCGGAGGACGGGGTCGTCGACCTTGAAGGACCTCCCTTGGACGTTCCTGTCATGATATCGGCGAAGTGCCTGCTGGTTTCGATCCATCTGAATCACCGCTGCCATTCGCTCTTCTTCGAGGTTGTCGATGTCCTCGGCCCGCGTTTTCTCTGTCGTGCCTTCCTCATAAAGCCGACTCCTTGGGGACTCGTGGAACATGTCGACCGGGAGAACTTCTTCTGAGCCGTATACCAGGAAGAACGAGGATCTCCCCGTGGCTCTGCTCGGCCGAGTGTGGAGCCATCGAAATACATGGTCGAGGTCACCCGAGTCTCGGAGGTCGGCTGGAGCTGGATCTTCGTCCATTCGGCAACAAAGTTGGCAAGGACTTGGGACTTGATGGTGTTTCACGACTTGTAGTCCATGGAAAACTCACCCATCACCAAAGTCCACTTGAACATCCGCCCAGTGGCCTCGCGGTTCCGAATGATGTCCCCGAGGGGGAACCCGGTCACCACCACCACCATGTGCGCCTGGAAGTTGTGTCTTAGATTTCTGGTGGTGATGAGGACAGCATACAACAGCTTCTACACTTGCGGGTAGCGCATCTTCGATGATCTGAGGACCTCGGATACCATAGAAAATAAGCCTTTGGTCTGGGTAAGCGCGACCTCCTCCGGGCGCTTGACAACCAACACTGTACTGACGACAGACGTGGTTGCGGCGACATACAGAAGCAGCTATTCCTCGGAGTTAGGAGCGGTGAGGACTGGCGGCGTGGTCAAGAGGTGTTTGAAGTCGGTAAAGGCCTTGTTGGCATCGTCTGACCATTGCAAATCTTTGCCCTTCCCGACTAGCTTGAAGTACGGCGCTCCGAGCTCACTGAGTCGGGAAATGAATATCCCGAGAGACATCATGCAACCCATGAGCTTCGGCACGTCCTTAACACAAGGCGGCTTTTGCATATTTAGGATTGTCGAGATCTTCTCGGGGTTTGGCTTGATTCCTCGGCTGGAGACGACGAAGCCTAAAAGCTTCCCGGAGGGCATGCCAAAGACGCACTTCTCAGTGGTAAGCTTCCATCGGTAGTTGTGCGGGATCGCAAAGGTTTTAGCTATGTTGGACAGGAGGTCATCGAGGATCCGCGTCTTAATCACGACGTCGTCTACGTAGGCCTTGACATTGCGACCAATCTGGCTGGCCAAACAACGGTGAACAGCCCACTGATAGGTCGACCCAATGTTCTTTAGACCAAAGGCCATCGTGGTGTAACAGAAGGCCTCGAATGGCATAATGAAAGACGTCTTCTCCTGGTCAGACATTTTGAGGCCTATCTGATGATAGCCTGAGTAGCAGTCCAAGAAACACAGGACTTGATCGATGCGGGGAAGAGTAAATGGGTCTTTTGGGCAATGCCTGTTGAGATCGGTATAGTCGACACACATTCTCCATTTCCCATTCTTCTTTTTTACAAGGACCGGATTGGCTAACCATTTCGGATGATACACTTCACGAATGAAACCCACATCTAACAGTTTAGTCAACTCCTTCCAGATCTCGTCCTTGCACTCTTGAGCGAACAAGCGCAGCCTTTGTGTGACTGGCTTGGCATCGGGGAGGACGTGAAGCTCATGCTTAACCAATTCCCTGGGTACTCTCAGCATGTCTACCGGTTTCCAAGCGAACATATTGATGTTCGTGCGCAGGAAGTTGATGAGCACGCTTTCCTATTTCTTCTCGAGGTGCGAGCCGATCAACACCGTCTTGGAGGGATCAATGTCTGAGAGGACGACGATATTGGACTCATTGAAACCTACGGAGGTTCTCGATACAAGCGGCTCAGGGCCAGGGTCATCCTCCATCATCGGTGCCTTCCCTTTGGAATCGGCACGCACGGGCGTGAATCCTCCGACGCGAGCCGAAGGATCGACAGCTTCACCCAGGGTGAGGCTCTCGTATTCGCAGGCGTGAGAGGTTGCGACATTCCCTTGCTTGGAGAATTCCCCATGGGGCCCCGGTATCTTGAAGACAAGATACGTGTAGTGGGGGGCCGCCATGAGTTTGGCGAGGGCCGGTCGGCCGATCACCACGTGGTAAGCCATCTCAAAGTCCGCCACATAGAACCTGATGAACTCGGGGCAGAAGTTTTCCCACGTCCCAAACATAACAGGGAGGGAAATGACTCCAAGGGGAAAGCTTGCCCGACCGGGGACAGTGCCGTAGAATAGCGAATCCATGGGCTCGAGAGTGGAGGGTGAGACCCCGAGCTCACGGAGGGTTCCTCGAAAGAGGACGTTGATACTGCGCCCCCCATCGATGAGGACACGCTTGAGTCGTACCTTGAGCACCACCGGGTCCACCACCAGTGGGATTGGACCCGACTTTGAAACATCGGCCCACTGATCGGCCCGGGAGAAAGAGATCAGGACGTCCGACCATCGGTGGCGCTCAGACGGCTTGGAGGAGATGGCGTTCACTCATCACGAGAGGAGCTTTTGTTGGTGTCGACTCTTCGAGGTTGCCTCGCCTCCGAGGATCATACTTACGGTGTGGGTCGGCTCCTGGAAGCCTTCTTCCCGTCGGTGATCTTCTTTCCGGCGCTTTGGGTCTGCACTCCTCCCTTTTCAAGGCCTCGGAGGTCGGGGGTTCTGAGCCTCCCGGGCCATGTGGTCCTGGTGGGTGTAGCACTGTCGGATGGTGTGATTACTTTCAGGGTGAAGGAAACATGGCCTATCCAATGCGTCCCAGAATGATTCACCTGACGGCTCTCCCCTTGAGCCCGGCCTCTCGGTGGTCGTGACTTCCGGGGTCGGCTTTCGCTTCATCTCGTCCCGCTGAGCTCGAGGAAGAGGTCGATGGTCTGGCCTTCTGGGCGAGCGCCGTTCGGGATTCGCCCGCTCCTTACCCTGGGACTCCCTTGGGAGGCGGGACTCTGGAGCGACTACCTCTTGTCATTCGGCGTGCTCGGCTTCGGCGAAGCTCTTGGCAATGGCGATCACCTCAGTCGGGTGGTCGGTGTCATCTGGATGAGGAAGCAGAATAGTTCGGAGGGCTTTCGAGGGCCCTCGAAGAAAATGCGCATGACATCTTCATCAGTAATGCTTGCAGCAGTGTTGTGGCGCTCCGAGAAATGTCAGATATAGTCCTGGATAGACTCGCTAGCCCCCTGCTAGACCTGGCGAAGGCCGTAGCGAGTGGCTGGGTGCTGCCAAGTGCCATGGTAGTTGGCAACGAAAGCATCGCAGAGATCATCCCAAGAATCGATGGAGTTCTCAGGGAGGCTTGCAAGCCAGTTAATGGTAGTCATCGCCAGCATGACCGGGAGGTAGTTTGCCATCACGTTGGCATCGTCGTTATTGGCTCGAATAGCTGTGCAATACAACTGGAGCCATAGGGTGAGGACAGTCTTGCCGTCGTAGGGCTCGATCCCTGTTGGACGGAAACCTTTGGTCCACGTGATCCGTCGGAGTTTGACGATGAAGGCCGCAAAGCCGTCATGTTGGGGCACGACGCCCGGGGCCCCATCAGGAGGCCCACGGACACGGTCATACTCGTCCCGACGCCGCACCTCCTGGTGCCTCCGGTCGGCGGCGCGTCGCTTGACAATATTGCGGCGTCAACCCTTTGCGTGATTATCTGACGCAGATCTCTCGTATACGAGCTCCCTTGGTGCTCGGTCATGCGAGCGGTACTGGAGTGACGGGTCATGCCACCCGGGGCAGCCCCGGTCTTCGTGGCCGCGTCCTTGGCAGGACACGGGAAGGCCGACTGACGAGCACTCTGCTGTGGCCGTGATATCGACCGTCGAGCGCTCCCGACGGGGCGCTCAGATGGGCCTGGGACATTGAGCTCCACAGCGGCTGCCTGGGTCATGGCCACAGCATTCCAGATCTCCAAAGAGTCCGGAGGACCATTGAGCGCGCGCTCAATGGCGACCAAGTTCGCCGTAGGTGTCCAAAAGATCTGATGTCCCTCAAACTCCATGAGGAAGTCAGACTCTAGGCGTTGGGGCTGGATGTGGGGTCGATGGGCCTGCTCGCGACCCGCCCGGCGTTGCGGGTATGACGCACGTTGCGATGGGCGTCGGACTCCTGGGAGCCCGTGGCCTCATCGTCACACACCACTTCCACCATCATGACGAAGTTGGCGGGCCAGCGGTTACCAGGAATCAACACTGGGCCACATAATTGCGCAGTAGACGCTGTGTGAGGAAGAGAGGTATGGTGGGCAACCTTGCCAGGAATCGCCGCGCCAGCAAGCATGGAAGTACACCCATCAGCATGCAAGGGCAAGGCAGACGACCATCATGGCGAGGGAGTGAAACGCGTGGGGTAGATCTGATTAGGCGCTTGACCTGGGTCCACATGTCATCCGCCCGCGGAGCTGCCGCGCGGTCAGCCGGGGGCCTAGGCTGCCGAACCGCTACGCTGCCGCACGGTCGTACGAGTCTTGAGGTCTGAGGTCACTGGGCGCAAAGCCTCGTGACTAAGCCTCGTCGGAGGCCGCCTGAGAGAGAGTGAGGGGACGAAAGTCGTCGGCGTGGAACACCAGGGTGCTAAAGATGAAAGTTGTCCCGGCGGGAACAACGAAGTCGGTGGGGAAGGAAACTGCCATCAGATCGCATGAAATTAAGAACAACGCCCCTACCTGGCGCACCAACTGTTGACGGGTGGGTCGGCAATCCTCAAAGGGGGGTGCCCAAAGAGGTGAAAGAGAACGGTAGAGAAGCTGCTCCCAATGGATCTGATGGTCAACTCGAGTCCGGAGACGAGTTAAAGAGTAAGACACAGGGAATTTTACTGGTTCGGCCCTCCCAAGGATAATAAGCCTACGTCCAATGTTCTTTGTTGGGGTGTGTGATGAACAAGAGTTACAAGGTGGGGTTCTTGGGGCTTGAAGCCAGCTGGCCAAGAACCGGGAATGAGAATGCTAGAGATCGCTCGGGATGTAGATGTGTTCTCCTCCCTTGGCCCCGTTGCCCTGCCCTCCCTTTTATAGCTCAAGGGGCGCAGGAACAGGGAGAACTTGGGGGCCGAGAATGCTATGTCTAATGTGCTAAAAGGTAAGTACAAAACAACATCTGAAAAGGTACAAAACAGTCTACTAGGTCCTATACACCGTGGGCATCTTGTGCATTCTCTATCTTGCCTTGGGATCCCTCATCCGTCTGAAATACCTATATTGTGCTGTCGGGTGACGTCAGTCTTTGTCGGGGCTGTCTCCTCCCTCTTCCTTCTTGCACGCCAACTCTCGTACTGAGGATGGTCGAGGTTGGGCCGTAGTTGACGGGGTCAAGAGAGGAGAACAGAGTTCTTGGGGTAAGGTCAGGACGTCCGACCCCGCAGGAAGGGATCGGGCCATCGACCACGTCCCGAGGACTCTCGGTTTTCACTTCAGTGGGACATAGATTCCAGTCCATAGGGTATCCCGGGGTGACATCCCCACAGCAGCACACCAATTTGTTGTCAGGGTTGCACGATACATCCACGGGATAGGAGAAAGAATGCTCGCATCAAGATTGAGGTGCGAGTGTGGTTTGAAGACATCGGCCTTGTCGCGCATGACCATTGTATGGTCGTTTGTAACAGGGGACTCACAATGACCCGATGGTGGGGCAAGAACTCCTGGGACACGTGCACTCCATTGTTGGCGAGGGATCGGCACGAGCAAGGGCGGGTGGGCGACTTGCGGGGCAGCCTGCACCTATGCAGCCAATCATGGTTGATGTGGGGGCGTTGGCGGCCCACTACAAGTGGATGGTGGTCCATTCGACAGAGGCCCAGAGGAGGGCAAGGTCGGCCAGACATGAGGGTCCAGGGGTGAGCCAGCCAGGTGAAGGGTTACGCGGAGGCTACGCTAGCCAAAAATATAAACTTTTCTACCGCGCAAACCAGGAACACTTGCAAGTAAGGACCGATAGATCGTTACCGATTGTAGTATGCAGCGGAAACAGCCAATCAGGGCTATCCAATCTGGAACTGTGCTGGCCAATGACAGCCGATTCCCGCAAGCCGACAGTCGATTCCTGGGGACAGCCGATTCGCCGATGTCACAGCCAATCCGAGTCGTCCGACCGCGCTCTCGTCGCCGATCTGCCGCAGTCGCCTCACTCCGATTGCAGCGATCCGAAGCCGATCAACAGCGCGCAACGTAGCAGCGCCTCTACCGGTATCCACACGTCCGGGGACAGAACGCCGAACACCCGTGTGCTAGCACGCGATGCAAGGCTAGGGTTTGGCTCTATAGTGGGGAGGGTTTCCGTGGAGATTGATCTCGACGACTTGTTGCGCCAAATCAGATTGATTTCGGCGCAATTCGATTCAACTGATGTACTGCATCTCTCCACCCCTCACCCCTTTATATAGAGTTGGCCTACTGGGACTAGTGGCCGATCAGGACTCTATTTTGAATCGGATCTCATCCGTGTCTCATAGAGTTGGCCGCCCATACGTCGTAAGCCCATAGGACTCTATTCGATCGGATCCCTATCCGATCGAGCCGTATCCGAGTCCAACTCGAATGCCTGTTCTTATCCCCTTAAGCATGCGACCCTGTAGGTTCAGTTATACTCGGTTTCGGCTATCGTCTAACTTAGCCGATCGTCGGCTCGAGTCTAACTCAGCCGACCTGTCAACAGCGGCGCCTAGCAGCACATATTGACACCATAGTATACAAGAATATAATATCGGCTCTAAACTTGTAATGTGTACACAAATCCCTCTGCCTCACGATACCAATTAAGCTATAGGCAAGATGTGTGCCATCCCTTCAATAGCTTAACCATTCACTCGAACCGTATTGGATTATCTCTCTATTGATTGACTCCTCAATCAACTTAGCATGGCCATGCATTTCCATAATCCATTACCTCGAGGGGCCTAGAGATATCTCTCCCAAAGGAGGGGCAAATTCCATCTTGATCACTCACATCCCACTCCATGTTTCATAGCAAACCCGAAAACTACCTTTATAACTACCCAGTTACGAAATAGTGTTTGGTAGTCCCAAAGTAGGCTACTACACATGTTGGAATCCATGGTGATCTCAGGTCTAAGGACTTTGTACCAACACTACCTGAGACTAACTAATGGCACATTAATTTCTGTCGTGTCTCATGGTGGTTCTATCCAACAATGTGTTCTCTAACACATGTGTCCATGTTTATTGATTTGGTATCTCCATATCCATGATCTATGAGACATGATCATCAATCAATAAACATGCCGATCTTAGAATCATATTAGTTCCATTAATATGATATATGATCAGAGATTATTTAGAAATAGATTCATACATATAGAGTCTCATAAATAAGTCACGTACTTATTGATCAATACAGGATGTCTATTTCATGGAACTAAATAACACTTTATTCATTTATACATAAACATTGACAATGATATCCAACATCTCCATGTTGCCTCTAGGGCATATCATTAACACCAGGGAGCCCTGGGGTGGCCTTTTTTTTTGAGAATCAGAGAACTTTATTTTTCTCATTCCTGATTATAATCTTTGGAGGCCAGAAGTGCCAACCAAGCTGGGATCTCGTCTAACCACAACACACATCGATCATTCTTCGTGACCTTCAAGGCGCACTCATGGGCGACCAAATTCGCTTCTCTCCTGACCCAATTGAATTGAACATCTTGGAAAGCTTTGCTTAGATGAAGTATATCGTAACAAACACCCCCTATTACTAATTTACTGGCTTCCTCTTCTACCAGGATAAGTTTCAGATTGCTGCTGTCAACTTCCAAAATCACCTTGTTAAATCCCAGCTCCAATGCCAATTCCAGTCCTTCCTTGGCCACAAGGGCTTCCGCCATCAGCACCTCCAAAACATGTTCCAGCCACCGTGCTGCGCCTGCCAACACCATGTCATGTTCATGACGGATTACCACACCCGCGCTCCCGGAGCCCTGGGATGACCTGGGAGGAGATGGCAACACAAGTTGTGTTAACAGCCTAGAGGAACGCGACCCAATCAAGGAGCCTGATGAAGAAACTGGCCTAAGCGGGAAACTGGGAGGTGCAGTTGGCCTGTGAACTTCTCGGCTTGAACCAACTAGGGCCTGCATAGGGGGTGAAAAACAATCCAAAAAAGAGAGATCAGTAGCACTATCATCAGTAGGCTGTGAATCGGAAAATGGAAAGGAGTTTTCATCAAACACCACATGAGTGAGATAATAACCCTGTTAGGCACGGGGTCAAAACACCGATACCTTTTATGCTCGAGAGGATAGCCAAGGAAAAGACACGTGGTGGAATGAGGGGAAAGTTTATTGGCTATTGTGGCAGAGAGATTGGGGTAGCATTTGCATCCAAAGACACGAAGATGATTATAGGATAGATGAGTACTGTGGAGAGCAAAGAAGGGTGTACGGTGGTGTTGACGGATGGGTCAGCAGTCCTCCAAGGGGGATCGCCGAGGAGATGAAAGAGAGAGGGTGGGGAGAAGCTGTCCTCCGCGGATCCGATGGTCGACTCGAATCTAATGATGAGCCAAGAACAAAGACACAGAGAGTTATACTGGTTCAACCCTCCCGAAGGATAATATGCCTACGTCCAGTGTGCGGTCTTCTTCCTTTGGGTGGATGATGAACAAGAGTTACAAGGGAGTGTGCTAGAGTTCTTGGAAGTTGGATCTGATCGGGATCCTCCTCCTCCTCTTGTCCTCCCTACCCTCCCTTTTATACCTCAGGGGGGGCAGGAACAGATGAACTTGGGGGCCAACAAAAGCTAAGACTAAGAGAGACAAACCGTGAGGTACAAAGAATATCTGATAAAGTACATGTTGGTCTGCTAGGTCCTGTACACCGTGGGTACCTTGTACTCCTGTCAGCCTTGGGACCCTGCTCCAGTGTTGCTAGGTGGTGTCAGATGCTGCCAGGCTGTCTCCTCCCTCTTCCTCCGTGCCTGCCAAGATTCCTCCCGAGGATGCTGGAGGTCGGGCGACGAGTCGGGATTGAGAGAAGGGGCCGAGGTTGGACTCAGGGGAAGGCCGGAATGCCCGACTCCCGTGGGGGGGGGGCGGGCTCTTTGTCACATCCCGAGGACACTCAGTTTGACTTCTGTTGGGGTTCAATCCGGGTTTTTGAGGCACCCTGGGTTGACACCTCCCACAACAGCTCCGAGCCTAAGGAGGGATGAGGCATCCATCCTTAGGGTCAGAGTTCCTTCGATGTGTTGTCTTCAATGGATCCTCAGAGCTTTGAGCCAAGGATTTGGCAGGTGCACCACTTAGGTGCACCTGCCAGGTGTAGCCCTCGAGCCTAAGGGCAAACGGAACATTCGGACATAGGGTCAAGCTTTCTTCCAAGGTGTCAATCCATAGCAGTTTTTGTGAATCGAGATTTTGCAGGTCCACCGTCTAGGTGCACCTGGCAGGTGTAGGCCCCGAGCCTAGGGTCGGATGTCACATCCGAGCCTAGGGTCAAATCACCAAGAGTGCTTCACCAAACTCTCGGTGATCCGAGCGATACTCGAGGTCCACCAAAAGGGGTTAGCCGAGATGAACAGGTCCGCCGCCCAAAGGCGTTTGGCAGTCCCCGCTTCGAGCGAGGGGTGGGCAATTTAGCCTTCAGCCTCCGAGTCAGAGAGTCCAGTGCCCAAGCACAGTGAGGATGGGTGAGGTGTTTGGGGCTGTAGGCTCTTGGGCTTGAGGTAGCCCCAACCTCACTTGTGGACTAGCTCGGAAGCATACATTTGAGTCGTTGAGGTCACCACCCTGGGGCGGTGAAGAACATGGTTATGGTCGAGACTACTGCTCGAGGGCACATGGTAGTCCCGACCTCGACTGGGGGCTAGCTCAGAAGCCTGCCCCGAGTCGAGAAGAACCCGACCCAAAGGTCAGTGGGGTTCTCCTAATGTCAAAGCAAAGTCCTCTGACATTACTTCTTGTTTATGGTGCAAGGATTGGGAGCGTCGCTGCATCACATCGGACTGTTGGCATCCCACCCCTTCCCAAGTGTCAGGCGGCGCTGGTAGTTGAGATGGGAATGGTGATGTGACCTTACGGCGGGTTCTTCAGGGTGGGCAGCGGAAGTTGTGTAAACATCGCTTGCCCTTCTGAAGATCCGACGGCCCAGATTTTACCCGAAGTCGACGTGTCAAGCAAAGGAGTTGGGTGGGCGAGAGGCGCTTCGGACGTTCCGCGCCGGTCTTAAATGATGCAACATGTTTTTCGAAAATCGTGCCAGCAAGCCCATCGCCGTCTCCCTATTTAAACTCCATTGCAGCGGGCTCTTCTCCTTACACCATCTTGCTCTCCACTTTGAGGAAGAGAAAGTGTCGAAACTTGGTTTCGGCAATAGAATTTCTGGGGTCGCAGTCAAGATCGCCAAGCACAATGGGTTAGATTGGAAAAGAGGATTTAGACAGGTTCAGGCCCTCTCCTGAGGTAATACCCTACTCCTGTTTCGAGGATTTGATCCGCCGAGTGTTTTTATTGATCTCGTGATCTTGTGTATCTAAAGCTCTTGCTTATGAAATCTGCTATCGCATCTGATATCCCCCAAGGGACGCCCCTTACCCCCTTATATAATCTTGGGAGGCGGGCTTACAGATCGGAAACCCTATCTTACTCTTAAGTCGGTTTCTTCAATCTTACCAAATCGTGACTATGGGCCGTTGCCTTATCTCAATCGGCAACGTAACACCCAAGTCATATTTGGTTTACAGATATAGTAGGCGCAATCTATCCCTACCTCCAATCGGATAAACTTGCCATGTAGATACCCGATTGGCATAATCTCCACAGTAGCCCCCGAGTCCTTTTCAGTCGATGAGACAACTCAACTTCAAACCAAGACAGCACCCAGCCAAAAACCTCTTTGGCCGAGTGCCTCTGGCGCCGAGTGATTCCATCATCTCTACCTGAATCCCCCGAGTGGCTCCAAAGACTATGAAGGGCTGGAAAATATCTGGAAAATTCTCAAAAATAATTATTTAGGCACATCTCTTGATGTACCCAATTAGGTATAGCCCCGACTATATTTCATGATCAGCCAAAAATAGACCGGACATACAGGCAAGGACTGTAAAAAAATCATACTCATGTAAATGTTTAACTCATGTTAAAGCATATATAAAAAATCTCATCACTCAGGCAAGCTCATGCTCATCCGAGTAAATTTGCCCGAGTCATCTTAGAACAAATAACTCAATCAACCCTTGTGGGTAAAAAAGCACTCGGTAAGCTCATGCTTATCCGAGTAGATTTGCCCGAGTCATCTCGGAACAAATATTTTAATCATCCCTCATGGGTAAACAAGTTTTTTCAGTCGTCTAAAAAATATGACCAAATTAATAAACAGCTCTTGCCATAATACTGGTCTCAATCTATAAAGATCTTCACCAAAATAGAAAAAATAGCATTGATATAATCATTTAATCAAATGCTAGAGAACCAAACAGCCCTTGCCATCAAGGCAGCTATAAAAAGCTTAACTGTTGGTCACCTCTCAAATTGCATCATGCTAGCTTCTCATGAAGTCAAGCAAACCACGGTATGAAAGGATTTCTAAAGGTATAGGGCATTCGGACACGTGCATATTGCCAAGGCAAATCTGCTTAAGCTCATCCACTTAAGTCCCTAAGGACACGCGTCGGGCCACACCTTAGCTGGGCCGCAGATCTCTCATGGGCTCGGCCCACTCACGAGAAAACCTAGCGCAACCCTCAAATCTCTCTACAAAGCCTGGAGGTTATCCCCGCCACTTCGTCTTCCCGAAAAATTCCTCTTTTCGCAGCACTGTTCACCAGCTTCTCGCAGAAAACCCTAGACTCGCGCGCACCCGAATCCATCGACCCAGGGGCACACCCTTCGCCACAAACTAGCCTCCGCATCCAGCTCCCAAGATCCGTTGCTCAAATCCCCATCCTTTTGGCCAGATCTACTTTCCACCCAAACCACACTCATGGTGAATGAAAAGAAGATCCCCTTCGAACAATGGGCCACATCGGATGTGAGGGAATCCACCCTCAAGGAGATGGTGAAGCACGGCGTGCTTCCCCCCAAGGAGATCGTGGGTTGGCGCCCGTCGGCAGGTGAAGATTTCCCCACCCTGAACACCGGTGAGCTTGTTGTGTTCACTTCATTCTTTTACTACGGGTTCAGCCTCCCCACTTCCGAGTTCTTTAGGGGGCTTCTGGATTACTATGGTCTTCAGCTCTATCATCTGAACGCCAACTCTATGCTTCACATCGCTCTTTTCATCCACGTATGTGAAGCTTTCCTTGGCATCTTCCCCCACTTCCAACTCTTTCGTCGCATGTTCTATCTCAAGCCGCATCCCAATAAGGACCAGCCCTGCGTCGTTGGCGGGGCAGGCTTCCAACTCCTCGGATCTCTCCGCAAGGAGTATTTCTCTCTCCCTTTGAAATCTTCCAACAAGGGATGGCACGCGGGCTGGTTCTATATCAGCAACCTCGAACACAGCCTGCCAAACTTTGTCGGCCTTCCCCCTGTGCCCAAGCATACTTTGAGTACTGTGCCGGTAGCGCAGGAGTGGGATGAAGCCAACAAACTGCTAGCGAAGATCCTGGCGATGAAACAGAAAGGCCTTCGCGGTGAGCAGATCACTCGGCACTTCATCAGGTGCCGACTGGCTCCAATCAAAGAGCGGTCGAAGCCAGCCTTCGAGTACGAAGGCGGGAAGGACCCCAATCGGGAAGATCAAGATCCCCTCAGTTTTGAGATCCTGAAGATCCGGATGTACAAGATCTTCTCGACTGGAGTTGCAGTCGAGCGCGCCCTCGTGCTGCCGGTTCTTCCCTTCAGCATCTATCGGCCTCCTCCTCCGGTAAGCCGACTGACCTCTTTGTACAGTCTTGCAATCCTGATATCATGCCTCTTAGTATTGTGAGAATTTCTCTTGTAGGAAAAAAATGCCTCTGTTATTTCGAAACCTTACAAAGTTCCGCATGATGACGTGCCGCTTCGCCCTGCCAAGAAACCGACTGGTGGGGTGAAAATCCAAAGTGATCCGGTTGGGAATCGGGCGGCGCCGAGTGAGGACACCAACAAGTGGGCGAGCAAGAGGAGACTCATCATCGACGACTCGGACGATGACGTCCCGGCTCCCCCAGTCGAAACGACCCCTCCAAGGCTATCGCCGAAGGCAGCACCGAAGATCCGCCGGTCGTCTAGGTACGCCTCATGACTGAAGCTGAATTCTTCAAAAGTTTCTCTGTCTTTATTCCATCTGCATCCATCGTTGATTTGGCGGGAGGCCCCGGGATATAGATCTGCAGGGAAGAGTGAAGGGCCGACTCCGGTTGCCACGTCCGATGCATCCAAGCTGCGGAGCCAAAACCCGGAGCCCTCTCCCGAGCGAGAGCGCTCGGGCGAAAACCCTCACCTCCGAGCCAAGACCTCCCAAGGAGGAGCCCCAGACCGCCGCCAGGTAGGTTGTCCCCGTGGAAACCGGTCGGCGGCGGAGAAGCCCCGGGCTACGGCTCGAGAGCCCCGGCGAAGACCGGTCGGTGAAAAACCGAGAAGGAGAGAACCAGCCTGCTCCAGTCAAGAGTACAGCCACTGAAGCCGGTAAGCCTTGAATCAAAGTCTTGTCTTTATTCTTCAGTTCGAATCTTTCGTGTCTTGGTCTGTTCTTCCTAATCTGCCAGCCACCGTGGAGGAGATCCCCAGGTTACAGTCTTCTGAAACCTAGGTTCCCCTGATTAAAATCGAGTGGCGAGACTCGGAAGGCCAGAGGCAGGGCATCATCCTAGACAAGCAAGCAGAAAGCGAAGAAAGGGATGCCCTTGTTAACAGCTTGAACGAGGCGACTCGGCTACTCAACGTAAGCCTTAGTCTTTTCCCGTTGTTGCATCATCATTTCTTGTCAGTCGGTCAATTTCGGATCTTGCATGCAGAAGGAGTATTGTCGATCCATGGCCAAGTCCGAGGTGCTGGAGAAGTTGGTCCCGCACTCAAACTCTCTGGAGGATTTCCAACAAAAGCTGAAGACTACTCGGGAGGAGGTCGCGTCAAGGGAGGCAGCCCTGAGGAGGGAGATAGCTGAACTCCGGGAGGAAAACCTCGACCTCCGAGGATCAGTTGGGAGTAAGCTTATCCCTCCCATTCTTTTTGTGGTTTCCATGTTGATCCTGGTTACTGATAGCCTTCTTTGTTTGTAGAAAATTCGTCGGAGGTCCACTCGCTCCAGGTCCAGCTGGAGGCAGTCAGCCTCGGCAAGACCGAGTTGGAGGCCGAGTTCGAAGGTGAGCTTCTTTGAAGTAATCATTCTTTGCGCTGCTTTACCTTTGAACACTTTGCGTGATCGAGTTCTTTTGGCAGCTTATAATGTCAAGACCCGAGCTCAATATGACGTCTTACTTGAGAGGGTCAAACGAGTCGGACAGGTCCGTGAAGAGGTTGCCAACGCAGCGACACCAATCCTGCTGTCTTTGTTCCATAATGGTGTCGGGACCAGCTCGGTGGACCCAGTTGAAGTCTTCGACAAGCTTAGGCGAGCCCCTGACCAGTATCTAGCCAACATTTCCGAGGCGGCTGTGATGGGAGCGGGGTTTGCCCTTGCACAAACGAAGTCGCTCTACCCTCGGGTGGACGTGGACTCAGTCGGGTTGGGCTTCGCTGAGGGAACTTCAGACGAGCAGGCTCTTGACTTGATTAGCGAGGCACAGGAGTCGGCCAAAAAGGTGGCTGCTGATGTTGTAAACCATTTCTGGCCTTGACTTGCTTTGTAAACATTATCTTGTAAATATTGGATGCTTGTAACATTCTGATGTAGACTTGTGAATATTCAGCTTATTTATGTTAATGTCCTGATTCGAGTTTTTATGTGAAATTTCATAAGTAATTTTCGTCCGACTGTCACCGAGCTTAAGCTCGATTAGGTCATCAAAAAATTCTCAGTCCTTAGACACTGAACTCGAATCAAGGAGCATTAAACAATGATAAACCGAATTATACGCGAAAGTTGATGAGGAAAACTATGCTTTATTGAGATATGTACAGCCCCCGACTGCTAACTCAAGAAGTCATCTTGCTTGAGGTTGGCAGTCAGGAAAAACATGAGACTTAAGTCAATTTAAGCATAGAATCTTCGAAGATGCTCGATGTTCCAGGAGTTTTCCACCATAGACCCGTCTTCACGCTTTAATCGATATGCACCTGGTCGAGTCACCTCAGCAATTATATACGGTCCTTCCCATACGGGGGATAACTTATGACGGTCTTTGGTGGTCTGAACCTTGCGTAGAACCAGATTGCCAACGATAAAAAGCTCGTGCTCGAACGTTGCGACTGTGGTATCTTCTGAGTCCTTGAAGATATTTCGCCGACTGGATGAGGGCTGCCTCATGGGCCTCCTCCAGTCGGGTGAGGTCGTCCACACGGTCGGGGTCGTAGCGTTCATCGTTGAAGCTGCGGACTCGGAGGGATTCATACTCCATCTCATTTGGCAACATGGCTTCTGCACCGTAGACCAAAAAAAAGGAGTTTGGTAGCCCGACTGGGTGTGGTCCGCAGAGACCATAAGACCAAGGGGAGCTCTTGAACCCACTTGCCAGCGTAAGGATTTAAGCGGTCAAAAACGCGGGCCTTGATGCCTTGAAGGACCATGCCGTTTGCACGCTCGACTTGTCCGTTGCTTTTGGGGTGGGCAACTGACACATAGCAAATCTTGATTCCGAAGTCTTCGCAAAATTCCTTGAAGATGCCTACTGTGAATTGAGTCCCGTTGTCGGTTATGATCCTGTTTGGGACGCCGAAGCAGTGCACGATGTTGAGGAAAAAATCCCGTGCTTTGTCAGTGGTGATGGTGGCAACCGGCTTGGCTTCAATCCATTTGGAGAACTTGTCGATAGCGACGAATAAGTGTGCGAATCCTCCTGGAGCCTTCTTGAAAGGGCCCACCATGTCTAAGCCTCACACCGCAAATGGCCAGGATAATGGGATTGTTTGTAGTTCTTGGGCTGGGACATGGCTCTGTCGGGCGAAGAACTGACAGCCTTCACAGGTTCGAACCACTTTGTCCGTGTCGGAGACCGCGGTAAGCCAGAAAAACCTTGTCTATAGGCTTTGCCCACCAGAGTGCGCGCTGCCACGTGGCTTCCGCATATGCCCGAGTGGATGTCTCGGAGCAGCTGTCGTCCTTCCTCGGGTGTGATGCATCTCATTAAAATTCCGGAGGGGCTTCTCTTGTATAAGTCGGAGTCAACCATGACATATGCTTGGCAACGACGTCAGACGCGCTCTGCCTCATCCCGGTCTTCCGGCAGCTCTTGCTGAGTTAAAAATTTGACGAGGGGCGTCCTCCAGTCGGCGTCAATCACGGTGACTTCGTTTGCAGCCTGTTCGTCGGGGGTTGGCTTTGCCGTAACAGTTGGTTCATAGAGATGCTCGACAAAAACGTCTGTTGGGGCGGCTTCGCGTTTAGACCCGAATTGCGCCAACTCGTCAGCTGCTTCGTTGTTGTGCCTTAAGACATGTGATAGTTCGAGTCCGTCGAACTTGTCTTCAAGTTTGTGGACTTCTTGTCGGTAGGCCTCCATGGTGTTGTTTAGACAGGACCAGTCTTTCATCACTTGGTTTACGACCAGCTGGGAGTCCCCCTTCACGATGAGCCGACGTATCCCGAGTGAAATTACGAGCCGCAGTCCATGCAGTAGAGCTTCATACTCGGCGACGTTATGTGAGGCGGAGAAGTGGAGGTGGAGGACGTATCTTAGCTTTTCTCCGGTCGGGGAGATCAGCACAACTCCTGCTCCCAAGCCGGTGATCCTCTTGGATCCGTCGAAGTGCATGGTCCAATGTTGGAGATCTTCCCGAGGTACGTCTTCTTGTTGTTCGGTCCACTCGGCCAAGAAGTCCGCCAGGGCCTGTGACTTGACAGATGTCCTCGCCTTAAATGTTAAGTCCAGCGGCATCAGCTCCAGGGCCCACTTCGCGATGTGTCCAGTCGCCTCCCGGTTGTGGATGACATCGCCGAGTGGAAAGGAGGTGACGTCGGTGACCGAGTGACCCTGAAAATAGTGCGCCAATTTCCTCGCGGTTATCAGGACACCATAAAGCAATTTTTGTACCTGCGGGTAGCGAGTTTTGGCTCCTGCCAGCACTTCGCTAACAAAGTAGATTGGCCTCTGAATCTTCTGGACTCGTCCTTCTTCTTCGCGCTCAACCACAAGAACCGTGCTGACCACTTGGTGAGTCGCTGAGACATACAGTAGCAGGGGCTCCTGAGGCCGAGGTGAGGCTAGGACGGGCGGCGTCGTAAGGAATTCTTTAAAATCTTCAAAGGCCTTATGGGCTTCCGTGGTCCATTGGAAGTCGTCCATTTTCTTTAGCAATCTGAAGAAGGGCATGCCTCGTTCGCCGAGTCGAGAGATGAAACGGCTTAGCGCTGCCATGCAGCCAGTGAGCTTCTGGACATCCTTCTGGTTACTCGGGGGCTTCATGCTCAAAATAGCGTTGATCTTCTCTGGATTGGCTTCAATGCCACGATGTGACACCATGAAGCCGAGCAGTTTGCCTGATGGGACGCCGAAAGTGCACTTCTCCGGGTTCAACTTCATTCTGAAGGCCCGAATATTCACGAAGGTTTCTTCTAAGTCATCGATCACGTCTTCTTTTTGCTTGGTCTTGATGACGACATCGTCGACATAAGCTTCCACGTTCTTGCCGATCTGTGTCTAGAAGCACCTTTGGATCATGCGTTGGTATATGGCACCGGCATTCTTCAGGCCGAAAGGCATGGTGATGTAGCAGTAAGCCCCAAACAACGTGATAAAGATGTCTTCAAGTAGTCGGATTCTTTCAAACTAATCTGGTGATAGCCCGAGTAACAATCCAAGAAGCTCAGGAGTTGGCAGCCGGCTGTTGAATCTACGACTTGGTCGATGCGAGGCAGCCCAAAGGGATCTTTGGGACAGGCTTTGTTGAGGTCGGTATAGTCAACGCACATGCGTCATTGCCCGTTTTCTTGCGGACTAAAACTGGGTTGGCTAACCAGTCGGGATGTAGGACTTCTTTGATAAAGCCAGCGGCAAGGAGCTTTGTGAGCTCTTCCTTGATGGCATCTTTTCGATCCTGCGCGAATCTGCGTAATCGTTGTTTTATCGGTTTGGCGTCATCTTTGACGTACAAAGAGTGCTCGATCACTTCCCTAGGAATCCCAGGCATATCAGATGGTTTCCAAGCAAAAACATCTTTATTATTTTGGAGGAAGGTGACGAGCGCGCTTTCCTATTTGGGATCTAGTTCAGCGCCGATTACAGCAGTTTTTGAAGGATCCGATGGATCAAGGGAGATCTTCTTGGTCTTGGCGTCGCCGGATCCTGATTTGGCTATCTTCTTCGCGGGGATTTCACCCTCTGCCGAAGTCAATGCAGCCAATCAGATTTCTTGCTAGCCACGTGATCTCTCGCGAGATTGGGCCAGGTCGCAGCTCTCCTTGTCACAGGTGAAGGCTTGCTTCACGTCGCTGCGAAGAGTGATGACGCCGTTGGGACGCGAAGAGTGATGACGCAGAGGTAGGTGTAATGGGGGATCGCCATGAATTTGGCGAGCGCAGCCCTTCCGATGATGGCATGGTAGGCTATTTCGAAGTCAGCCACCTCGAAAGTGATGTTCTCCGTTCGGAAGTTCTCTCGAGCTCCGAAGGTGACCGGAAGGGCGATGTGCCCGAGTGGTGTAGATGATAGTCCCGGGATGACTCCGTGGAAGGGGGCTGAGCTTGCCTTCAATTCGGCCCTCGGGATCTGCATCTTGTCCATGGTTCTGGCGAACAGAATATTGAGGGCGCTGCCCCCATCAATGAGGACGCGCTTAAGTCTGATGTTGCGGACCACCGGGTCCAAGACGAGTGGATAGCGCCCCGGGTGAACCACTCGGTCGGGATGATCCGAGCGGTCAAAGGTGATGGCCACCTCCGACCATCGCAGGTACTGAGGGACTTCAGGTTGCAACCTCTCGGTCGGTTAGCTTTTGTTTCCTCTTCGATTCATAGGCTAACAACCCCCCGAAGATGTGATTGAGCTTGCCCACGGGGTCTTGGAAGGGCTCGGCATTCTCAGCCGCGTTGTTCTTCTTGGTGCTCGATGGACCGGCTTCATCAGTCGGCTTCTTGTTGACTTGCGCCCTGTACTGCTCGGCAAATTGTTTATAAATGAAGCAGTCCCTAGCCACGTGCTTGTGATTGGGATGATGAGTGCATTGAGCGTTCATGATGGCGTCGTAGGCCACGACTCGGGGGCGGCATTGAGAGTTGGAGGTGGCGGCGACCAGGTCTTAAGATCGGCGCTTGCGGTCCTTCTGGCCCTGGTTGTTGTTGTTGCTGTTATCCTTCTTAGGATTCCGGCTTCCTCCCGCTTGCTTATCTTCCCTCCTGTCGGGCCGGTCTTGGCGCGCCGCCCTGATGGCATCATTGGATTTGGCGTAGGTGTTTGCCGTTTCAAACATCTGCTTCACTGTCTTCGGTAGCTTGCGCCCGAACTTCCCGATTAACAGCTCATCACGGACTCCCTTCTGGAAGGCGGCGATGATGATGTCATCGGTGATGTTGGGGATCTTGTTGCGCTTCTCGGAGAAGCGCCAGATGTAGTCCTTCAGAGGTTCGTTCGGCTTCTGGATGACGTTGTATAAGTCGAAGTGGGTGCCGGGTCTCTCGAAGGTGCCCTGAAAGTTGGCGATGAAGTGGTCCCTCAGCTCGCTCCATGAGCCGATTGAGCCTCTCGGCAGGCTCGTGAGCCAGTTCCTGGCTGAGTTGGCGAGGGCCACGGGCAGATAATTGGCCATAGCTTTGTTGTCGCCGCCTACTGCGCGGATGGCGAGAGTGTATACGGTAAGCCACGACTCGGGGTCGGTCTTGCCGTCATACTTCTCTATTCCTATCGGCTTGAATCCATCCGGCCAATGCACTCGGCGAAGTTCCCGGGTGAAAGCTGGCACTCCATCGTTGTTGCTATCGGGGGATCCCCTCCGATCCTCCCGAGTGCGTTGGTCTCGCTCTTGGTAGCGGCGATCGAGGACTTCCCGCAGATCACTCGACGGGGTCCTCGGTTGGCTGGTTCGGTAGCTGGAGCTGTTGTTGCGGCGGGCACGGTGGTGGACGGGTGGACGTCCATGTCGCTTGTCGCGGGAGTCGGCCATTAGCTCCTGATGCTTCTGCGTGGACTCGTGGCGTGGGCCTCTTGGCCTAGTTGTCGACCGGTCTGGCTCGGGCCTTTTGTAGTCTCCTGACCTTAGCGGCGGGAGCCGGCTTTTGTCCGGCGTTTTAGCCACAGACTCAGTCGGCCTTCGTGCCGAGGTGGATGGATGCCCGTTGGCCGTGGCTGCGACGATGGTCTTGATTTTGTCTAGTATTGGAGTCACGTCAGGGGGTGCCGTCTCGATGACGGTGTCCAAGAGTGTGAGGGCAACAACAGCATTCTGCTGTGGTGTCTGAAAAATATTGGTGTTGCGGACCCGTGTTTGAAGAATAGCCTCCTGAGCGGTCCGTCCGGCTACCCGCAGATCTTGTTTTCTCTTGTCGGCTTCTTCTTTGCGTTTCTTCTCCTCCTCCGCTAGCTTGCGCTCTTGCTCGATCCTGGCTCGCTCTTCCTCTGCAAGCCGGCGGGCCATGGCTAAGTCGGACTCGGCCACCTCAGCCATGAGGACGCCGAAGCACTTCGGCTCGTAGTCCTTGTTGCAGTCGGAGTTGTCGGCTTCGTCCGAGGGGATGCCATAGAGGTCGTCAAAGCCGACGGAGCTGAGATATTCGTTGTGCTCCGAAGATGAGCATGAGCCGAAAGGCTGGAGGATGACGGCGACCTCCCTTGATCCTGGGTTGCTCGGATCTGGATCATTCCAGTCCAAGTCAGAGCTTGAGGACACGGGCTCCTCTGAGTGGGTCGGCCTCGACTCGGAGGAGAGTAGTTTGCCGTAGATCTCAGCGGTGTTTGGTAATCCAAACGGCGCCGAGAGGTCCTCTCCCAAGTAGATCGTCTCTGTTGGGGAGATGAGGAGATCGGTGCAGATTTTGGCGGCGTTCGGCAATCCGAACGGTGCCGAGTGAAGTCCTTCGTCGGAGAGGATGGACCGCATCTTGGACTTCAAGATGCCGTCGAAGATCCTGGTGTTGTTCGGGAGCCCGAACGTCGCCGAGTGAATCTCTCCTCCCAACTGGTTCGAATCCGAGTCGAAGAGGGAGAGCTTGTTGAAGTCGTTGGCGGCGAAGTTGCCGAAGCTTGAAGAAGATCCCATCACGCTTGTCGGCGAGATCGTTGAAGAAGTCTTGACGCGCGTCCCCTACCTGGCGCGCCAACTGTTGAAACTTGGGTTCGGCAATAGAATTTCTGGGGTCGCAGTCAAGATCGCCAAGCACAATGGGTTAGATTGGAAAAGAGGATTTAGACAGGTTCAGGCCCTCTCGTGAGGTAATACCCTACTCCGGGGATTCGATCTATCGAGTGTCTTTATTGATCTCGTGATTTTGTGTATCTAAAGCTCTTGCTTATGAAGTCTGCTATCGCATCTGATATCCCCCAAGGGACGCCCCTTACCCCCCTTATATAATCTTGGGAGGCGGGCTTACAGATCGAAAACCCTATCTTACTCTAAGTCGGTTTCCTCAATCTTACCAAACCGTGACTATGGGTCGTTGCCTTATCTCAATCGGCAACGTAACACCCAAGTCATATTTGGTTTACAGATATAGTAGGCGCAATCTATCCCTACCTCCAGTCGGATAAACTTGCCATGTAGATACCCGATTGCCATAATCTCCACAGAAAGTTTCTCAGTTCTCCCGCCTCCATTCTCCAACCTTCTTCTTCCTCTAAGTGATTATAGGCTCATGGCCTCGTCGCCGAGTTCCGTGAAGGTTGTAGCCACGAG
The DNA here is from genome assembly GCA_019925245.2 of Oryza australiensis. Classification (NCBI taxonomy): domain Eukaryota; kingdom Viridiplantae; phylum Streptophyta; class Magnoliopsida; order Poales; family Poaceae; genus Oryza; species Oryza australiensis. The sequence goes on along the minus strand of JAIFGZ020000810.1, from coordinate 17,743 downwards.
AATCGGCGCGGCGGGTAGGCTTAACCTCTCTTCCTTGCCTGAATGTTTCCTCCATTCCTCTAGTAGAGCTTCACCTGCCAAGTGTTGATGCCGTGGCAGGAATTTAGTGTTATTCCAAAGCTGGAGATTGCGGAGATATGCCTTCCCGTTACAATGACCAATCCAAAAGGGCCGAGCGTCCACGGGAAGGTGGGCGGGCAAGCGCCAGGACCTGCTCCCAAGATTGCACGTCGGGGTGCTGCGAAGTTCAGAGCGTCCACTAGGTGAGGACCATGGTTGCGTTTGATTGGCACTACCATCGCTAACTGGCATTGCTGACAGGAAGCCATCGGGGGTCGACCCTCTCCTTGTCAGGTCGTCATCTGCTGGCGGAGCTGAAGTGACCGCAGCATCTTCACAGCAGACCCAAGCCCTCATCCGGGACTTGGACAGGGCGCTCGACGACGTAGAAGCGAGGGCGTCGGCATCGGAGGCGATGGTGTTGGAGCTGGAGAAGAAGTTGGCGGCCGCCGATGCAGCCAAGGACAAAGCCTTGGCCAAAATGGCCGAGGACCAAGCCGCGCGGATGGAGCTGTCCGTAACCACTGTCCTCTTAAGTTCCTTTGTTGTCGAAGTAGGAGTGTGTTTTAACCGACCTGTTTCGTGACCATGCCAACTGGCGGGAGCCCGTCGATGACTTCGTCGACTTGGGGACAACCTGAAGACGATGGACGGGTGATGGGAAATCTGTTCGGACGCGGCCAGAACACTCCTCACCGAGATCGATCCAGACACGTCGTCGCTCATCCCGAACGACAGCGTGCTCCAGGCGTGTCTACTGAGTGGCCGGCAACTTCTCCGGCGCTACGCTCAGGGGGTGGCCAAGACGGCGGCGACACACATCCTTGGTGTTGTACAGAAGCTGTACCCCCGGGCAGACATCGACACGATCATTGAGGGGTGGCCTGCCGGCATCGAGTCGAGCGACGGATAAGATTATGAGCAAATGGTCTTATAGGTTAGAAAAACCTGAGGCATCGTTGTTCCAATCATTTCAGCATGTCCACACCCTCATCTCGGTCTGTGGAACCGATAGTAAAGAAGGCCGCCGCGTCGATGCTGCTATATATTAGGGGGACCTCGGGCCCTGTGTATGATCATCACCCCGCGAGAAATGAAGAAAACTTTTGATAGTCTTCCTTGTATGTTGTCTTCGACTCGCAATATGTCCAAAGTAGCTTCCTTTTTTTGGACACCCAACACACCACTTTGCGGCAGATCATCTGAGCGACCTCGTCCTTCAATGCCAAAGGGTTAAATGGTCAAAACTCGAAAAGGGTTATCACCTTAGGATAGCTTACGTCGAGTGCCCAAAGTCGTCTTCGAACCAATGGCCGGAACGCTTCCGGTAAAACTCTAGGACATCTGCGAGGGGGAGTAGATCCTGTCGAGTGATCTCAGCCATCGACGGACCAAGTCTGGAGGGCTACCGATCAAACTCCAAGCAGATCCTTCTCCTTCATGGCGGGTTGGAGCGCGAAGAGACAACCTTCTATTCGTCTCCTAACTGGCCTCCGATGCCGAGTGTCCTTTGGACCTTAACAGACGGATCCGAAGGCTTCCTCAGTCTACTCAAATCGATTCAGCCGAGTGCAGGACGAATAGCAGGGCGGGGTAGGTTCGGCGATCACTCGATGCGCGTATAACTCTCATGACTAAGCGGCGGAAGCTGGCGGGATGGATCCGGACTATGCTCGATGGCCATTTCAAGGGCGCAGCATTCAGTCAAGCAAAGTCACTTAGCTGCATACACATCGGGTGGACGAGAGGTAGTCAACGTCCGCCCGATCTCCATGTGCTAACCCTCGAAGCAGAGCGAGTCGAGCTATCAACAGACACTGTCCGGGTGGCCCGAGTCGAGCTCCTGGCGTCTTAGTCATATCCACAGGATTCGGACATTTTTGACCCCCGAGCTCACTTGCCGGCACTTGACCGAAACACGATCAGCCCGACCCCAGCTAGCCTTGGATAGGAATGATGTCACTATCCGAGGGACTCGAGGCTGAGCCAACCACGTTCAGTCGAAGCGGGTAATGAGTGAGCCCACGAGCAGCTCAAGCACAGCAGGCGGCACAACTTCTCTGAAACCCTTGATTAAGGGCGACACCGCTCAGGCTTTGCCATTAGGGTAACTACGTGAGAAGGGATCAACGCAGCTAGCGATACTGCTCGGGAGGGCTTTCGAGCCCCCGAGCCTTGTCTATCTGGTAAAGTACATGTTGGTCTGCTAGGACACCGTGGGTATCTTGTACTCTTGTCAGCTATGGGACCCTGCTCCTGTGCCGCCAGGTGGTGTCAGATGTTGCCAGGCTGTCTCCTCCCTCTTCCTCCGTGCCTGCCAAGTTTCCTCCCGAGGATGTTCGAGGTCGGGCAACGAGTCGGGGTCAAGAGAAGGAGCTGAGGTCGGAATCGGGGGAAGGTCGGAATGCCAGACTCCCGGGGGGGTCGTGCTCTCGGTCACATCCCGAGGACACTCGGTTTGACTTCTGTTGGGGTTCAATCTGGGTTTTTGAGGCACCCTGGGGTGACATCTCCCACATGTGGTGGATAGTTTCCGTAGGATGGTGGTTGATAAGGTGGGCAGCTGTGTAGAGAGCCTCCACCAAAAACGATGTGGGGAGGCTAGCCTGGAAGAGAAGTGAGAGAACAATGTTATTAAGAGAACAAAGCATGTGGTCGGCTTTGCCATTTTCAGGGGAAGTACTAGGGCAGGACATCTACATGGTTATGTCGTTGATGAGGAAGGAGCGAGCGACAAAGTTGTCAAAATCATGACTATTGTCGCATTGAATCTGGTGGATGATAATAGAGATTGAGTTTTAACATAGACAAAAGAATCAGACAAGGTGAGAAACGTGTCAGATTTAAAGCTGAGAGGAAAAACCCAGACATTGTGAGAACAATCGTAAAGGATAACAAGATAATACTTAAAACTGGACACGCTAGGAATAGGTGTTCATAAATCACAATGTATTAACTCAATTAGTTGTTGCCCCACTAAACAAAAAGGTGAACGGTAAGCGAGTGCGACGACCAAGTTGACAGGCATGGCAGGTGGTGGATTCTCCTTTGGGTGCTAGAACAACGGAGGGGTGGGAAAACCATAGGTGTACGTCATGACTTAGGTGACCAAGATGGCGATGCCAGGGAACGTCGGAAGGAGCAACGACATGGAGAATGGCCACAAGAGACGGCAACTAGGACACCAAGAGGAAGGGGTAAAGCTCCCCTGTGCCATTGCACCTGACGATCGCACTCCTGGTAAGAAGATCCTTTATAGAGAGACCAAAGGGGTCAAATTCAACCGAAACCCTATTTTCAATGCAAAAACGGGTGAACATAAATAAGGTTTTTAATGATCCAAGGAGAAACAAAAATGCCATCAAGCAAAAAGGAATAGTCCGGATGGTGGAGGGCAACTCGACTGACAACAGAGATAGGGAGGATGGTGCCGTCGCCAACAATATGAGAGGGAACAGGATAACAGGAAGAATAGATGGTACTGTTGTCAGAGGTCATGTGGGCAGTAGCACCTGTATCCATATACCATTCATTTGTCGATGGCTGAGGTAGAGTCGCGATGGAGTAGGTGGTAGCGAGTGACTGCTGATCCCATTGTGACGGTGCACCATTGAACCAACCCGAGAGAGGCTCCTGTTGTAGCTGGAACTATGCCCGGGCTTAGGGTAGCTTGGATAGCCCCCATATGGGCTGAAAGCATACTTTCGAGAGCTGGCCTACACACTTGCTGGATATGGGCCCGATATGGTAGTGCCGACATAGTTGCCAGAGCTACTAGGAGGCCGGGTGCCGAGGACGCCTAGGGCATGGCCCACTTGACCGAGCCACATATGTATAGTTCTGTTCCATGAGTTAAGAGGTGTGGGCCACAAGCCAACTGGCCCGCCTTGACAAGTTTGCTGACGGATGCTACCGCCAATATTGGAGCTGCCATTGTTTCTACCAAAGCCACCATTGCGCCATTGCCACCATTGCCACGCCGGCGTCAATTCCTGTTGTTGTTTCTACTACCTTGATTACGAGCGCCATAACCGGTTGCATGAGCCGGGTTGGAGCCGGTGGGCTTGCCAGAAGTGGTCATGGCGGCAAAGATAGTTGGTGGAGACGTCTTGGCAGAGCGATGCCCCTTCATGAGTTCCTCAAGGATGAGTTGCGATTGAACAACGGCGAACGACGGGAATGAGTGCTGCATCATAATGATGGACCGAAGGTGATCAAAATTTTCACTCAAACCTTTGAGGATGGCGAGGATGAGGGCACAATCTGTAATAGATTCGCCATGGTCCGTAAGGTGGTTGGCCATCGTCTTGAGGTTGAAGCAATAGTCCATGATGGAGAGGCCGCCTTGAGACTAGTTGTGGAACTCGCCCGTTAGGTTGATGGCGCGGTAGTCTTGATTGCCTAGAAACATGTGCTCCAAGCCGCACCAGACAAGGCGCGTGGTGGTGATCAGGCATCATGACGTTGATGAGGAGGTCGGCGGAGATGGTGCCGTAGAGCCATGTGAGGACGACACAATGCATCTGAAACCAATCAGCACAATCGGGGCGACAATTGTCAGTGAGGACATGATCAGCAAGGGCGTATTTGCCGAGAGTGATGAGGAGGAGACCATGCCATCGAGAGTAGTTGCCAGTGGTGAGATCAAGAGTGACCGAGACAAGTGCCTTGACATTGAGGATGCTCATGGCTTGAACGTGGAGCGTGGCCATAGCGTCGTCGTCCAGATCTGCAACGGGAACAACGGGAGGAATTCCGAGCAAAACAGGCGGAGAGACACAGAGGGTAAGAGGAGGGCCGTATGGCGCCAGGGAGTGGTCGTCACTAGGGTAGATGGCTGTTGATGAGAAATTTCTCTCACGCGCTGGCCTAGGAGATCTGCTTAGCTCCAGTGCAGGTCCTTCTCGGCTACCTATGCTGTACAGGGCGTGCCAGTCGGTTTGATCTGTTAACCAACAAGAAAAATAAAGATATATGCGTTAAGTGTTAAGTTAGATCCTACTGGATCTGCTGTGAGAGTCAATTTACATATATATGCTATCCCGAAGTGCATTTAAACCAAGTGACTATAATAGATCGGCTGCGCCGAGACAGTATTAACCACTTAATCCAAATATACAATGGGATAATTAATATATGTTCTAACAACCTAGCCGATACCGTAACACTAACTGTGAATCGGCTAGTACCCTGATACGTCTTATGAAAAGATATCGATGTAAGCTAAATGCGCTAAACCTAGATCGATCGGCGTTTACGTGGCGATGCACGATTCCGCTTAGGGCATTTAACTGGAGCAAGATCTTAATATAAGAGATGGTTTTAATAAACCTAATAGTAAATATATCAAAAGAATATTAAAACAGATAAAGCCAGCTGAAACCCCGACGCTGTCTCTAAACATATACATCTAGCCGAATAGATCATGAAAGCTCTAAAAACGACTTAATAGATCAATATTGATGCAACATTAAGTATAAAAAGAACAATCAGATCTACTGTGACTGATGTAAATACCTCAAGACGGTAGATATCACATATAATCTAGGCCAACCCTTAGATCTAACTCTATCGGCTGCTAATTCTTGACAGAAACGAGCCGATGTCGAGACAGATCTAAACATTGTTCTAGATTATATGTAATATATGGTAACTAGCACAGCATAAATCATCAAATTTAGAGTATCATAGTGATGAAAGCACTAAATTCAACGAGATACACTACTAATGACAAACATTTACCTTAAATCGGGGATCGAGACGATGCAGCCCAAAGCCGGATCAATTGTTCGTCTGAAGAAAAAGGAGGCGATGCGCCGAAAGTTGTATTGAATGTGTGTTGATGATTTACAGGGATCTCGGGTCGTATTTATACCCAAAAATAACATTATCCGTGCGAACCACGGTCTCTATCTAATCTACTATTTAAAATACGACAATATCTCAGGATATGGTCCCATGCCGCATTACAATAAACAATCTAAACAAACACCTAATTTACATATATAATTGCCGTTACAGGACTCTATCCGTAGATGGCAATATCTTTTAATGCGCAATTTGGGAACCGAATCCTCTATTTGTCATTAAGCACTTTCATCGGAAATGGTCTTATCCTCTCCTCTGACTTAGCACGGCTATCGGCTATCCTTGCCCGACTCAACCTCAGCCGATTGACCTCATAGCCGATCGCATCGTAGCCGACTCGACCTCTGTTCTTCCGATCCGATTCCGTTTATATCTCGGGATAGACTTAGGGATTTGGTTACCAAATTTAGCTGTTAACACATGCCCCCCAAGTCCGTGATAAGATAATATCGCAGATTTGCTACTTTTCCGAATTCCCGCTCTTTCTGACCTAAACCGTGTCGGCTGCCAAAAATACCCTTTAAATACCACCCCCGCGGCCACCGCACATGTCACATTGCCACAAACAAGCAGCCACCTCAGCAACTCTCGAGTTCTCCGGCGACCTCCCCGGCTACCTCGCCGACCTCGAAGCCCTCAACTTCTCCGGCGAACCCTGAGAGGCAAGAACCCCCAGCAATGGCTTCCCCAAGCGCTCCTTCCGCCGTGTCGCAGCAACCTTCTTATCCCGAGGTATGTCCGTCGGCTTCATTCCCTTTTTCTTTCCGCGATTTAGCTCCTGCCTCTTCATAATTCCTTGTTCCTTTCCTCATTCTGTAGCACTTAACCCACCAAATCGCAATCCCCAGCCTAGCTCATCAGAACCAATACTTCCTAGGGTCGATCGGCAATTTGGACCCAAGTGAAATAATAAACGCAGAAACCGATCGGATACCTTTTACGTTTTTCACCCCCAACCTGTCATATTGGACCAGCGCCTTCAAATCATGGCCATCTTTTAGTGATATGCCCTAGGGGCAACATGGAGATGTTGGATATCATGGTCAATGTTTATGTATGAATGAATAAAGTGTTATTCAGTTCCATGAAATAGACATCTTGTATTGATCAATAAGTACGTGACTTATTTATGAGACTCTTTATGCATGAATCTATTTCTAAATGATCCCTGATCACATGTCATATTATTGGATAAAATACGACTCTAAGATCGACATGTTTATTGATTGATGATCATGTCTCATAGATCATGGGTATGGAGATACCAAATCAATAAACAGGGACACATGTGTTAGAGAACACACTGTTGGATAGACCCACCATGAGACACTACAGGAATTAATGTGCCATTAGTTGGTCTCAGGTAGTGTTGGTACAAAGTCCTTTGACCTAAGATCATCATGGATTCCAACATGTGTAGTAGCCTACTTTGGGACTACCAAACGCTATTCTGTAACTAGGTAGTTATAAAAGTAGTTTTCTGGTTTGCTATGAAACATGGAGTGGGATGTGAGTGATCAAGATGGAATTTGCCTCTCCTTTGGAGAGATATCTCTGGGGCCCTCGAGGTAATGGATTATGGAAATGCATGGCCATACTAAGTTGATTGAGGAGTCAATCAACAGACAGATAATCCAATACGGGTCGAGTGAATGGTTAAGCTATTGAAGGGATGACACACATCTTGTCTATAGCTTAATTGGTATCGTGAGGCAAAGAAATTTGTGTACACATTACATGTTCAGAGCCGATATTATATTCTTGTATGCTATGGTGTCAATACGTGCTGCTAGGCGCCGCTGTTGACAAATCGGCTGAGTCAGACTCGAGCCGAAACCAAGTATACCTGAACCTACAGGGTAGCACGCTTAAGGGGATAGAATAGATATTCGAGTTGGACTCAGATACGGCTCGATCGGATAGGGATCCGATCGGATAGAGTCCTATGGGCTTACGACGTATGGGCGGCCAACTCTATGAGATTTGGATGGGATCCGATTCAAAATAGAGTCCTAATCGGCCACTAGTCCCAGTCGGCCAATTCTATATAAAGGGGCGAGGGGTGGAAGTTGCGGTCTCAAATTGCATTACGCCGACATCAATCTCCACGAAAACCCTCCCCACTTTCGAGCCAAACCCTAGCCTTGCATTGCATGCTAGCAAAAGTGTGTTCGGCGTTCTGTCCCCGGACGTGTGGATACCGGTAGAGGTGCCGCTACATTGCGGCGCTGTTGATCGGCTACGAATCGGCTTTGGTGGAATTGGCTGAGGTCAAGCGCATCGGAGCGAGGCACGAGAACGCGGTCGGACGACTCGGAACGGCTGCGGCATCGGTGAATCGGCTGATTGGAGAATCGGCTGTCCCCAGGAATCGGCTGTCATCGGCCATCACTGTTCTAGATCGGATAGCCCTGATTGCCTTTTTCCGCTGCATACTCCAATCTGTAACGATCTATCGACCCTTACTTTCAAGTGTTCCTGGTTTGCGCAGTAGAAAAGTTTTGTTTTTGGCTAGCGTAGCCTCCGCGTAACCTTTCACCATCAACCGACAAGTCTTGGCCAGCCTGTTTTTAAGGATGTCGGCTAGGAAAAGGATGCACTGGACCGAGCTTGGAATAGCTTAGTGCTTAGAAATGACAATAGCCGACATGCCCAAAAACGAATCCCATCTATCAACTGCTTACTATTTTTGGTCCGACACACTCAATGCTTTCTTATTTAGACAAGGGCCGATGACCCCCACCCTGATGGATGTAGTAATGATAACTGGCTTGGATATTACTTCCACAGTCAGCGCAAGTGATCTTCATCGCAAGTGCTAACATAACTTCAAGACCAAAAAGCATCGGTGGCTAGAGCGGTTTATCTCTATGAACATGAAAGATGGGCCGATCTCTGACAGGGAACACACCGCCTTCCTCCTTATGTGGTTAGAGAAATTTGTATTATGTGGATCTAGCTGCGGCCCAACTAGCAACTGGCAGCACATAGCCGAAGCCCTTGTAAAGAAAAAGAACATCCCTTTAGGCAAGTACCTATTGGGTTATCTATACCAAGTCTTGGGCTCGGCTTCGGCTCGGCTGGCCACCAAGTAATCTGTGGAGATTATGGCAATCGGGTATCTACATGGCAAGCTTATCCGACTGGAGGTAGGGATAGATTGCGCCTGCCATATTTGTAAACCAAACATGACTTGGGTGTTACGACTGCCGATAGAGATAAGGCAATCGGCCTATAGTCACGGTTTGGTAAGATTGAGGAAACCAACTTAGAGTAAGATAGGGTTTCCGATCTGTAAGCCCTCCTCCCAAGACTATGTAAGGGGGGTAAGGGGCGTCCCTTGAGGGATATCAGATTCTAGATCAGAGATTCCGATAGGAGATCAACTTTTAGCCTTCAGCTTTAGATCACGAGATCAATAAAGACACTCGGCGGATCGAATCCACCGAAACAGGAGTAGGGTATTACCTCATGAGAGGGCCTGAACCTGTCTAAATCTTCTTCTCCTTCTAACCCATTGTGCTTGGCGATCTTGACTACGACCCCAGAAATTATATTGCCGAAACCAAGTTTTGACAGTTGGCACGCCAGGTAGGGGCCGCGCGTCGAGACTTCTTCATCAAATCTCGCCGACAAGCGTGATGGGATCTCCTTCAAGACTCGGCGACTTCGCCGCCAACTTCGTCGACGATTCCTCCTTCGACTCGGATTCGGACCAGTCGGTAGGAGAAATCCACTCGACACCGTTCGGACTTCCGAACAGCGCCACGATCTACAACGACATCTTGAAGACCAAGATGCAATCTACTTTCTCCGACGATGGACTTCACTCGGCACCACTCGGATTACCGAATACCGCCGAAATCTGCGCCAATCTTCTCACTGAAGGGTTACGCGGAAGCTACGCTAGCCGAAAACAAAAATTTCTATCGCGCAAACCAGGAACTCTTGCAAGTAAGGGCCGATAGATCGTTACCGATTGGAGTGTGCAGCGGAAACTGATCGGGGGCTATCCGATCCGAAACAGGTGCCGATTCTCGCAAGCCGACACCGATACCCGGGAGAGCCGATTCGCCAATCAGCCGATTCGCGAGATGCCGTAGCCGATCGGAAGCCGATCAACAGCGCGCAACGTAGCAGCGACTCTACCGGTATCCACACGTCCGGGGACAAAACTCCGTACACCCGTGTGCTAGCACGCGATGCAAGGCTAGGGTTTGGCTCGAAAGTGGGGGGTTTCGTGGAGATTGATCTCGGCGACTTCGTTGCACGCGATGCAATTGACGTGTGGCGCTCTCCACCCCTCCCTCCTTTATATAGAGTTAGCCGACTAGGACTAGTGGCCGATTAGGACTCTATTTTGAGTCGGATCTCATCCGTATCTCATAGAGTTTGCCGCCCATACGTCGTAAGCCCATAGGACTCTATCCGATCGGATCCCTATCCGATCGAGCCGTATCCGAGTCCAACTCGAATATCTATTCTATCCCCTTAAGCGTGCGACCACGTAGGTTCAGGTATACTCGGTTTCGGCTATAGTCTAACTTAGCCGATCGTCGGCTCGAGTCTAACTCAGCCGACACATCACAGCGGCGCCTAGCGGCACATATTGACACCATAGTATACAAGAATAATATCGGCTCGAACCTGTAATGTGTATACAAATCCATTCGCCTCACGATACCGGTTAAGCTATAGGCATGATGTGTGCCATCCCTTCAATAGCTTAACCATTCACTCGAACCGTATTGGATTATCCGTCCGTTGATTGACTCCTCAATCAACTTAGCATGGCCATGCATTTCCATAATCCATTACCTCGAGGGGCCCGAGATATCTCTCCAAAGGAGGGGCAAATTCCATCTTGATCACTCACATCCCACTCCATGTTTCATAGCAAACCCGAAAACTACCTTTATAACTACCCAGATTTGAATAGTGTTTGGTAGTCCCAAAGTAGGCTACTACACATGTTGGAATCCATGGTGATCTCGGTTTAAGGACTTTGTACCAACACTACCGAGACCAACTAATGGCACCTTAATTCCTGTAGTGTCTCATGGTGGGTCTATCCAACAATGTGTTCTCCAACACATGTGTCCATGTTTATTGATTTGGTATCTCCATACCCATGATCTACGAGACATGATCATCAATCAATAAACATACCGATCTTAGAATCATATTTGTTCCAACAATATGACATATGATCGAGGGATTGTTTAGAAATAGATTCATACATAAAGAGTCTCATAAATAAGTCACGTACTTATTGATCAATACAAGATGTCTATTTCATGGAACCGAGTAACACTTTATTCATAAATACATAAACATTGACGTGATATCCAACATCTCCATGTTGCCTCTAGGGCATATCACTAATAATCTCCCACTTGCACTAGAGTCAATCATGTAAGTATCTAATACCCATTGCTCTTGTGTGCGCCTCATGCTTCGGAGGGAGTGGTTTTGTCGGCGGATCGGCTATGTTGAGATACGTGTGCACTTTGCATATCTTGACATCACCTCGTCCACAATCTCGCGGATGAGATGATATCGCCGAAGTATGTGTTTGGACTTCGATGTGACCTCGGCTCCTTGGCTTGCGCAATGGCTCCACTATTGTCACAATAGAGAGACATTGGACCGTCGTACTAGTCATCACACCAAGCTCGAAACGAATTTCTTGATCCAAACGCCCTCCTTTGCAGCTTCCGAAGCGCAATGTACTCGACCTCCGTTGTAGAATCAGCAACGGTATCCCGCTTGGAACTCTTCCAGTGACTGCGCCTCCGTTCGAGGCGAACACGAACCCGGATTGCGATCTATAATCATCCTTGTCCGTTTGGAAGCTAGCATCGGTGTAACCACTTACAACGAGCTCTTCTTCACCTCCATAGACTAGGAACATATCCTTAGTTCTTCTCAAGTACTTAAGGATATTCTTTACGCGATCCAGTGACCTTCACTGGATCGAGGTATTGCTTGTAGCACTCAAAGCGTACGAGACATGCGGGCGTGTACAAAGCATGGCATACATGATGGATCCAATTGCCGAAGCATATGGAACCATACCCATCTTATTCCGCTCATCATGTGTCGAGGACACCGATTCTTGCTAAGATTAATGCCATGTGACATGGGCAAGAAACCTTTCTTGGAATCATGCATGTTGAACCTTTTCAACACCTTGTCAATGTATCTACTTTGGCTTAATCCAATTAGCCTCTTGGATCTATCTCTATAGATCCGAATGCCTAATATATATCTTGCCTCCCTAAGTCTTTCATGGAAAAACTATTTTTCAATGAAGACTTGACGGATTCAAGCATAGGGATATCATTTCCAATCGTAATATGTCATCCACATATAAGATTAGAAATACAATTGCGCTCCCACTCGACCTTTTTGTAAACACAGGCCTCTTCTTCATTTTTGATGAAACCAAACCCTTTGATTACTTCATCAAAACGAATATTCCAACTCCGAGATGCTTGCTTCAATCCATAAATGGATTTCGTAGCTTGCATATCTTTCAGTGCAATTCGGATTGACAAAACCCGAGGTTGTATCATGTATACATCCTCGCTTAGGTTTCCATTTAGGAAAGCCGTTTTGACATCCATCTGCCATATCTCATAATCGAAATATGCAGCAATCGCTAGGATAATCCGAATAGATTTAAGCAATGCGACGGGCGAGAAGGTTTCATCATAATCAACTCCTTGAATCTGTTTAAAACCTTTCGCCACCAATCGCGCCTTATAGATGTGAACATTTCCATCCATATCGGCCTTTTCTTAAAAACCCATTTACACTCAATGGTTTTGACACCATCGGTGGATCAACCAAGTTCCAAACTTGATTGTCGTACATGGATTCTATTTCGGATTTCATGGATCCAAGCCACTTGTTGGAATCGGGTCCCACCATCGCTTCCTCATAGGTCTTAGGTTCATCGTTGTCCAACAACAATATATCACGTTGTTCCGCACTTTGTATACACGGCGCGCACGACGTGATCTTTCGTACCTCCGTGGGCCGGTGTATCTACAACGGTGGCGTAACACTTTGCTCCTCCCGTTGTGGTTCTCGTGGTCGCCGAAACATTTTCTTGTTTCTTGAACTTCTTCAAGATGCACCCTGCTCCCACTAACCCTTCTTGAAAGAAACTCTTTCTCCAAGAAGACACAATGTCGGGCGACAAACACTTTGCCTTGTTCCCGATTATAAAAGTAATAATCCCTTAGTTTCCTTAGGATATCCCACAAAGAAGCACTTGTCGATTTGGGTGTGAGCTTGTCGGATTGTAAACGTTTTACATAAGCCTCACATCCCCAAATTTTGAGAAAAGACAAACTAGGGGGTTGCCCTGTCCATATCTCATATGGTGTCTTTTCAACCGACTTAGATGGAACTCTATTTAGTGTGAGCGCAGCTGTTTCAAGAGCATATCCCCAGAAGGATAACGGAAGATCACTTTGGCTCATCATCGACCGCACCATGTCCAACAAGGTGTGATTCCTCCGTTCGGACACCCCATTCCATTGTGGAGTTCTGGTGGAGTCAACTGTGGAACTATTCCACAATCTTTCGATGATTACCAAACTCTTGGTTCAAGTATTCCCCTCCACGATCGATCGTAGAAACTTGATTGTTTTCCCTAAATGATTCTCAGTACTTCATTCGGAATTCTTTGAACTTTTCAAAGGATTCGGACTTATGCCTCATTAAGTAGATATAGCCATATCTACTAAAGTCATCGGTAAAGGTAATGAAGTACGATAACCACCTCGGCCGTTGAGCTCATTGGTCCACATACATCGGTATGTACGAGTGCCAACAAGTCACTTGTTCTCTCACCGTGCCCCGTGAAAGGTGCCTTTGTCATCTTACCAAGTAAACAAGACTCACATGTCTCAAATGATTCAAAATCAAAAGAGTGAAGCAATCCATCCTTATGGAGCTTCTCCATGCGTTTCTTATTTATATGGCCTAAGCGACAATGCCGGATAAACGTGGAGCCATTGTCTCTCTATTGTGATAATAGTGGAGCCATTGCGGAAGCCAAGGAGCCGAGGTCACATCGAAGTCCAAACACATACTTCGGCGATATCATATCATCCGCGAGATTGTGGACAGAGGTGATGTCAAGATATGCAAAGTGCACACGGATCTCAACATAGCCGATCCGCCGACAAAACCTCTCCCTCAACCGAAGCATGAGGCGCACACAAGAGCAATGGGTATTAGATACTTACATGATTGACTCTAGTGCAAGTGGGAGATTGTTAGTGATATGTCCTAGAGGCAACATGGAGATGTTGGATATCACGTCAATGTTTATGTATTTATGAATAAAGTGTTATTCGGTTCCATGAAATAGACATCTTGTATTGATCAATAAGTACGTGACTTATTTATGAGACTCGATATGTATGACCGTTCTTACGGATACTCTCCTCACTTGTCTTTAGCATCCCATGCAATTCAGCCAAGGTTCTATCCATATTGTTCATGTGATAGTTTAATATGAATGGCTCGAAGCTCGGAGGGAGCGACCGGAGAATCACATCGGTAGCCAACTCTTGGCTAAGGGGAAAACCTAGTTTTTCCGGACTCTCAATGTAGCCAATCATTTTTATCACATGCGGGTGACGGGATTCCCTCAACAAGCTCGCACGCAAACAAGGACTTTGAGGTGTTAAACCTCTCGGCCCGAGCTTGGTTCTCAAACATGCCACGCAGTCCCTGAATAATAGTGTGAGCATCGCTGCTCTCATATTGCTTCGAAGCTCGGGGGACATTGTAGCAAGCATGAGACAGCTTATGTCTAGGGCATCATTAGTGTGCTTCTCGTAAGCTCTCCGTGCGGTTGCGGTGGCATTATTAGGCAAATCCTCCGGATAAGGTACTTCAAGAACGTACTCCTTACGCTCTTGCTTGAGAACAATTCTCAAGTTGCGATACCAATCCATAAAGTTTGTTCCATTTAATTTTTCCTTTTCGAGAATAGATCGCAAGTTAAAGGTACTGGGTGTAGTATTAGCCGCCATTTATTCTACAACGGAAAAAGCAAAGTTTAGCCCAATGTTTATGCTATGTCTTTTGTTAAACAATTTAACATTAGACTCCCATTACGTATTTTCCACCTTCCCTCTAGGTTACGTATTGGGTCAAGATCCACATGTTAATTAATTTTCTAGTGAGCTTTGGCATCACCGCTAGAAAATTAGTAACATCGTAAGCAACACCTTGCTAATCACATCTCTATGTGACTCTTGTTGTTGGTGTGGCATCTCCATGCCCCGGCGCCAACCTATGCCCCAAGGCCCAAAAGCTGTTTTGATAGCCTTGTTAAGTAAACCAAATGCTCCGCATGTATATGTCGACATATACCCCTCGTGTTATGATAGAGAATGGCACTATGCTTTGGCGGACCCACCATTGACGAGCATAACGGTGACGGGTGCAACATTTGGAAGGGCATCATTACTACTTAATTTTGCGAGGATGCTATCCTATCAAACAAACATATCACATATTAAAGCAAGAAGAATAGCATATAGTGAAATAGTATGGCCCCCTTCACATGGTGATCTCCATCTCCATGCTTGGTGTACGAGGATCTCCATCTTCATCACCGTTCTTTCGAGTGCCGAATGCTTGATTTCTTCAAACTAAGCTACTACTATAGAAGCTCTAATTGAAGATTACATCGACTCGCAGGTCGTGAAAGAATATTACAAGCATTGCACGTATGAAAGAATATTACGAGAGATTGCACATATGAAAGAATATTACATGCATCACATGCATCTCATACATCTCATATATACAATAGGGCCATACCATCTCAAAGCATTCTCTGCAAAAACAAGTTAGGCGTAGAAACATTTTCTACTTATCGCGAGCTACGGCATCGAGACGACCTATAAGGGGGTACGCACACGATGGTTTGCGTAGGCGCGAGGCGGCTAACAAGATCGGACTACGAGATAGCTTCGGCATAATCACATTATACCGTTCCGATACACTATCAAGGAACGCTATCTCGAACCCAACTCAAACCGAGTTATATGGAAATTGCTTCGACGTAATCACATTACGCCGTTCCGATACACTATCAAGGAACGCAATTACCATTAACTCTCCTCAACGAATCCCGTAAAACCGATTGATCTAATCAACTCGTGCGCAAAACTTGTTCCGATCCAATCTAAAACCCGAACTAAGCAACCTGGCTCGATACCACTGAAGGGTTACGCGGAGGCTATGCTAGCCGAAAACAAAAATTTTAACCGCGCAAA
Source organism: Oryza australiensis (assembly GCA_019925245.2). Taxonomy (NCBI): domain Eukaryota; kingdom Viridiplantae; phylum Streptophyta; class Magnoliopsida; order Poales; family Poaceae; genus Oryza; species Oryza australiensis. The sequence goes on along the minus strand of JAIFGZ020000810.1, from coordinate 1,502 downwards.
CCAGGAACACTTGCAAGTAAGGGCCGATAGATCGTTACCGATTGGAGTAGAGTGCGGCGGAATAGCCAATCGGGGCAATCCGATCCGGAACGGTGTAGCCGATTCCCGGGAGACAGCCGATTCGAGTCGTCCGGCCGCGTTCTCACGCCTCGCTCCGATGCGCCCGACGCAGCGATGCCACCACGGCCGATCGCTCCGGTGCAGCCGATCCGAAGCCGATCAACGGCGCGCAACGTAGCAGCGCCTCTACCGGTATCCACACGTCCAGGACGAACGCCGTACACCCGTGTGCTAGCACGCGATGCAAGGCTAGGGTTTGGCTCGAAAGTGGGGAGGGTTTCCGTGGAGATTGATCTCGGCGACTTCGTTGCACGCGATGCAATTGACATGCCGCAACTCTCCACCCCTCCCTCCTTTATATAGAGTTGGCCGACGGGACTAGTGGCCGATTAGGACTCTATTTTGAATCGGATCTCATCCGTATCTCATAGAGTTGGCCGCCCACACGTCGTAAGCCAATAGGACTCTATCCGATCGGATCCCTATCCGATCGAGCCGTATCCGAGTCAAACTCGAATGCCTGTTCTTATCCCCTTAAGCGTGCGACCACGAAGGTTCAGGTATACTCGGTTTCGGCTATAGTCTAACTTAGCCGATCGTCGGCTCGAGTCTAACTCAGCCGACACATCAACGGCGGCGCCTAGCTGCACATATTGACACCATAGTATACAAGAATAATATCGGCTCGAACTGTAATGTGTACACAAATCCCTTTGCCTCACGATACCGGTTAAGCTATAGGCAAGATGTGTGCCATCCCTTCAATAGCTTAACCATTCACTCGAACCGTATTGGATTATCGTCCGCATGATTGACTCCTCAATCAACTTAGCATGGCCATGCATTTCCATAATCCATTACCTCGAGGGGCCCAGATATCTCTCCAAAGGAGGGGCAAATTCCATCTTGATCACTCACATCCCACTCCATGTTTCATAGCAAACCCGAAAACTACCTTTATAACTACCTAGTTACGGAATAGCGTTTGGTAGTCCCAAAGTAGGCTACTACACATGTTGGAATCCATGGTGATCTCAGGTCTAAGGACTTTGTACCAACACTACCTGAGACCAACTAATGGCACATTAATTCTGTAGTGTCTCATGGTGGGTCTATCCAACAATGTGTTCTCCAACACATATGTCCATGTTTATTGATTTGGTATCTCCATACCCATGATCTATGAGACATGATCATCAATCAATAAACATGCCGATCTTAGAATCATATTTGTTCCAACAATATGACATATGATCGAGGATCGTTTAGAAATAGATTCATACATATCGAGTCTCATAAATAAGTCACGTACTTATTGATCAATACAAGATGTCTATTTCATGGAACTGAATAACACTTTATTCATAAATACATAAACATTGACGTGATATCCAACATCTCCATGTTGCCTCTAGGGCATATCACTAACAACACCAACATCT